>PVJH01003834.1:0-135257 GCA_004026705.1 Nesogale talazaci | reverse complement strand
CATTTGCTTATGCACACATTTGTCCTCAGGGATCATATCAGGAAAGTGAGCATGCAAAGTTGTGCTTTTGAGTTCTTGAAGCCTGATATCTCATTCCTTTGACACCTCATGATTCCACATGCTAGTGTGCTTCTTCCATGTGGGCTTTGTTGCTTCTGAGCTAGATGGCTGCTTGTTTACTTTCAAGCCTTTAAGTCCCAAGATGCTCCATCTTTTGATAGCCGGGCACCATCAGCTTCTTCACCACCTTTGCTTATGCACACATTTGTCTTCAGTGATCATGTCGGAGAGGTTAGCCTCTCGGAATGCCAATTTAATAGAACAAAGTGTTCTTGAACCAAGGAGATACTTGAGTGGAGGTCCAATGCCCATCTGTTGTCCTACTACTAACCCTATAAGTGTACACATTAATCTCTTTCCCCATCCTCACTTATAAATATATGCCCCTATGTACATACATGTTTTTGAACCTCTATAAATGTTCATTATCCCCCAGTTCCTTCCTCTATTTCCATTTGCCTCCCTCTTGTCCCACTATCATACTCACTCTCCATTTGGGTTTCAGTATTTTTTCTCTGTTATATTAGTATTAATCAATCCCTATTGGCCTTCTCTCACCCACCTTGTCCCTGCATTTATATCAATTTTTATTCCCTTTTTCCTGGGCTGGTCAACATCATCACCTTTCCCCCTCCTCCCCCTCTTCAATGTCCCCTACCCTGGAGCCATCAGACTTGTCATTTATGCCTCCAACCTCTTTGTCCAGTCTATCTTGTCTAGATAGACCTGTAGGGGTAGCAATATGTACAAGAAAGGTCTCCTAAAATGGAGCAACTTAAGCAAATAAAACAATGATAACAACAACAAGAAACCCCCTCAATGTACTATACAATATGCAACAGAATAATAAAAATAATAACAATATAAGAACCTATAAAAAGTTCAAGGTCTGTTGTTGACCTCCTAGAGTGACCCCTGGTTGAGTCGGATGGGGTGCCAATACCCTGGCCCCAAAGTATATCCTTGGCACTCCATCTGTGACTCTATGCTCTATTGCACACTCTTAGTGCTTTGCATTGGTGTGGTTGTGTCCAACAGGGTATAATCTTGACCCCGCTTCTTCTTCCTGGCCCCAATAGGCCTTGGGTTTGTGAGGCTAGCCGTATTTCTTAATGGGGCTGGCCATGCAGTCCTCTTTGTGCAGTAGCTGTTCAGAGTGGGATTATTGCCCTGAAGGCTCAGTGGTCCAGGATGCACGTCATTCTCTCTTCCTCCCCTTTCATTTGTTCTCATGTGCTCTGGTCAGGCTCATCTCACTCCCCAAGCTTCAGCTTCATTCAGTGCTGGCCTCCAAGGCAACTTCCTCTGGTAGAGAGGTGGCTGCCCCTATAGTTGGGGTTGGGGTTGTTTTCTCAGGTCCCTCCACTGGTTCTCCACTCCATGCTGTCGTGCTGCATTCACATGCTGGGTTTCCGGGTTTAAGTTTGGTCCGTCTTTTCCTGTGGAGATATAAACAATACCCTCCCCTTTGATGGTTTAGTGCCCCCTTCCCTTTCTACACATTGTGATGGACATTCCTATGTTGAACCATCCCTGCATTCCTGGAAGGAATCGCACCTGATCATGATGGAAAACATGCTTTTGTCCTCTATCGACCAGCATTCTGTTAAAGATTTTTGCATCTGTGTTCTTTAGAGGTATTGCTCTGTTGTTCTCTATTTACAGGCTAGTAGGTGGAAACTCTTGTGGATCCAGCGGCTTCTAAGTATCTCATTGTTGACAGGGGTCTCTGTGTGGCTTCTCCAGCACCCAGGGCTGCATCAGGTTAGGACTATGTGACTTTTTCTCAGGGATGGCTCACAGGAGTGAGCTTTGCCAGTAGAGTGTCTCCAAGGGAATGAGCAGAGAGAGAAAATATCTCCCACGTCTAAGGAAGAAATAAAAGAATTCTCAGAGTCCTGGGGGTAAGGCCATGCCAACAGAGAGACTTCATTGGCTGTATAATCCTTTCAAATTGACAATAGATTATATAATTATATAATTGCCACACCGGCTTTTGCTGCATTGATTATTTTTGCATTATTTCTTTGACTTTCTACTCATATATCACTACCCTGATTTTTATTATTTTTCTTTTGCTACTAGAGGGATTGTTCTGTTCTAGTTGCTGCATGTTTTGTGATAGTGTATGAGTCATAAATCCCTTTTCATTTTTTTATATATGCAATGATCACTTACAGACTTCCCCTAATCCCTGCTTTGACTGTATCCCGTAAAGTTTTCTACATTGAAACTCCTCTGAATTTCTAGAAAATTCCCAATTTCCTCTCTAGTCTGGGCCAATATTCATCCCTGTCACAGAACATCATTAGTCATCTTCCAATTGTGTGTCCTTGTTTTTCTGCTCACCCTTTTGTTGATCTCCAACTTTATGGTGTGGTCATCTGAGAGGGACATTTGAGTGACCTCTATGTGTTTGAATTTACTGAAACCTGACTTGTGCCCTGCATGTGGTATACTTTCGAAAATAATCCAGGACAGTGTGAATTTTTTTGCATTTGAATGGAGAGCTCTATAAATGTCTATAAAGTATAGTCATCTAAGTATAGTATTTAGCACTTTATGGTACTTGTTGAGTATCTTTCCCAGTGATATATATTTCTCTAATTGTGGTGTATTAAAGTCACCTACTATCATCATTGAGTCTGTGATTTTTTTTTGTTTTCTGAATTGCTTGAAAAATGTCATGGATCTCTAATGATGTCCATATAAATTTATTACTATGTTCATTGTGTCCTGGTCTACTGATCCATTGAGTAGTATATAATACCCTTCCTTGACTTTTGCTATGTTTTTCACCTGGATGTGAATTTTGTTGTAGATTAAGATTTCAAACTGCTTTTTTTTTTGGTTGCACCTTACTTAGTATATTTTCTGCCAACCTTTAATTTTAATCTATTTCTGTCTGCAAGCTTAGATGTGTCTTTTATAGGCAACAGATTGATAAGTTATGTTTTCTGAGCCAGTTTCCTAACTGATGTCTTTTTTAAAAAAAAATTAACAATCACTTTATTGGGGGCTCATTCAACACGTAGGACAACCCATTTGTCCCTCCATTGTGTCAAGCACATTCATATATTTGTTGCCGATATCATTTTCAAAACATGTTCTTTCTACTTCAGCCTATGGTATCAGATCCTTGTTTTTTCCCCAATAATTTGTTGGGGGCTCTTAAAGCTCTTAAAACATTCAAAGCATCCTTTGTATCAAGCACATTTGTACACATGCTGTCATCTTCATTCCCAAATATTTTCTACTTGAGCTCTTGGTATAAGCTCCTCATTCTTCCTCCTTTTTATTTTTTAATCATTCCACTGAGGGCCAATACAATGCGCAACATGGTCAACACACACGTCAATTGCATGCATACCGCATTTGCACACCTCTTGCCATCATCACCCCTGAAAAATCCTCCCTCCACCTAGCCCCCAGTACCAGCTTCCCATATTTCCCTTTCTCCCACCTCCCACCTTAGCCCTTAATAATTTACACATTGTTATTACTTTTTCATATCGTACTCAGTCCGCTGTGTTCCTTCACCCACTTCCCCACTGTTTGTAGTCCAGAAAGATCATATGTAGATCCCTGCAATTGGTTACCCCCTTCCACAACACCCTCCTTCCACCCTCCCAGTATCACCACACCCACCGCTGGTCCCAAAGGGATCATTGCCTGAATTCCTCATGTGTCCAACTCCAGTGACATCCCCTGGTCTGGCCGAGTTTGCAAGGTAGAACTGGGATCATGATAGTGGGTGGGAGGAAACATTTGGAAACTAGAGGAAAGTTGCATACCTCATTATTGCCACACTGTACCTTGACTGACTCCTCTCCTCCCTGTAACCCCTCTGCGAGGGATGCAGCTTCCCCTATTGATGAGCTTTGGGTCACCTCTCATTACTCTCCCAACTTTATAATGATATAATTTTCAGTTTTTTGATGCCTGATACCTACTACCTTCAACACCTCATAGTTACACAGGCTGGTGTGCTTCTTCCATGTTGGCTTTGTTGCCTCTGAGATAGATGACCCCTTGTTTACTTTCAAGCTTTTAAGATGCCAGATGCTATATCTTTTGATAGCTGGGCACCATTAGCTTTCTTCACCACATTTGCTTATGCATCTATTTGCCATCAGCTATCATATCAGGAAGCTGAACATGCAATGCTATGATTTTTAATTCTTAACTCCTGATAACTGATCACTTTGGCACTTCGTGGTCTCACAGGCTGGTGTGCTTTTTCCATGTGGACTTTGTTGCAGCTTAGCTAGATAGTAAATTGTTTACTTTCAAGCCTTTAAGACCCCAGACACTATATCTTTTGATAGCTGGATACCATCCACCATCTTCACCACCTTTGCTTAGGCATACTTTTGTTTTCAGTAATTTTTTCAGGAAGGTGAGCATGTTGGAATGTCAATTTAATAGAACAAAATATTCTTGCACTGAGGAAGTACTTGAGTGGAGGTCTAATGTCCATCTGCTGTCCTAATGCTAATCCTATAAGTATATGCACGTTGATCTATTTCCCCATCGTCCTATATAAATATATCCACCTATATACAATCCTGTATTTTGGACCTCTGTATGGGCCTTTTATGACCCAGTTCTTTTCTCTGTTTCCTTTACTTTCCTATTGTCCTACCATCATGTTCAGCCGCAATTGCGGTTTCAGTATTCTCTCGCCATTAAATTACTCTTGATGAATCCCTATTGTGCCTCTCATACCCACCTTGTCACTGATTTTTAAATCCCTTGTAATTCTTTGGTCCCTGGAATAGTCACCACTGCCTTTCCCCTTTCTCCCTATCTCCCATGTTCCCCACTCCCTCTGAGACCATCAGTCCTGTCATTTTCACCTCCACACTCTTCATCCAACCTATCTTATCTAGATATACCTTGAGAGACCAAAATATGTACAAAGAACACATGCATCCTAAGATGAAGCAACCATAGCAACTAAAATGATATTAAAAACAAAGAAACCCCAATGCACTATATATATATAGTGTAAATATATATATATATATATATATATATTTCATACAATATATGTAACAAAATAAAAGCTTATAAATAGTTCAGGGTCAGTTTGTTGACCTCCAGGAGTGTCCCCCAGTTGAGTTGGATGGGGTGGCACACCTGTCCCCAAAGTATATCCTTGGAACTCCACCTGAAACTCCATGCTCTGTTGCACACCCTTAGTTTTTTGCCATGGTGTGGTTGGGTCAGGTAGGGTATAATCCCAATCCTGTTTCTCTACTCTTGTCCCCACAGAGCCTTGGGTCAGTGAGAGAAGCCATATTTCATGGTGGGGTCAGCCATATGATCCTCTCTGTTTTTTTCTGAGTGGTAATATCATCTTGACGATTTGGTGGGCCAGAATGCACTCCATTCTCTCTTCCTCCCCATTCATTTGTTCTCATGTGCTCAGGTCAGACATATCTCACTCCCCAAGCTGCAACTTCAGTGTTGTCCTGCAAAGAATACTCTCCTGAGGGGAAGGTGACTGCCCCTGTAGTTAGGATTAGATGTTCAGACCCCTCCACCTTAACCATTATCTTTTAATGGGAGAGTTCTGGCAGTTGACATTCAGTGTTATTATCACAATCTGTGAATTCATTGCTGTCATCTCTCGCCTGTTATGTTAGGTGTTTTCCTATCTCCCTAATACCAGTGTGCTGGGTTTTTTAGAAGCTTCATCCTTGTCTTCTCTCCAGTCTGAGGCTAGGGAATCTTGGTAGTCATTTCCAGTGCATTGATTTCTGGGTGGAATTGAGCCATGTGGTGGACTCCTGTTTGTTTGGTGGATGATAGACTTTCAACAACTGTGAGTCTTTAAAGATTTTCTGCATGCATGTGTGTTTAATGGCATATATTTTTATTGTTTCCTTGTCTGGGAAGATTCTTACCTCAATGTCAATCATCAAAGATACGTTGAGAAGATGGAGGATTTTCAGCGTGTCTGGTTTTTGTTTTGTTTTGTTTTGTTTTGTTTTTCAGCTTTCAGAAGATGTAGCTGTCTCCTGCTCTTCATAGACTATGCAGATATGTCTGATCATATTCTTACGTGATCACCATTGTATGTGACCTCCTTTTTTCCCTCATGTTACCCTCAATATTTTCTCTTTTCTTTGACATTGGATACTTTAACTTTGCACCTCTGTGAGTCTTTCTGGGGTTTAGTCTAGTTTGTATCCTCTCTAATTCAGCTATGAATGTGTGATTAAGGTGGGGATGTTGGCTTTCAGGAGTTCCCTTGCTAATTTAGCTGTTGACTGCTTTCTTGAGTCTTGTTCTGGTAGACCAGTTATTTAAATATTCTTCTTCTTTACACCCCATATCATTGTTCGCAGATTTTCTTCCACCTTGTTGATTATCTTGTTTGACTGCCTTTCCCATTGTTTGAAGTTTTCCTGATTGCTGGTATAATTCTTCACCTCATTTAGTCTGTTGGTGAGGTCTGTTATCCTGGGGTTATTTTTGCTTCTATTACCTAACCTTTTAGTTCTTGTACTTCCTGTTGGTGCTTGGACTTCATTCTCTCTATCATGGATTTTATCTCCTCTATCATTGCATCCTTATGCTGGACTGCCTTCATCATATTATTAACCCTTGTCTTTTATTGGGAGAATGCTGGCAGTACACATTCAGAGTTATTACTGTATTACTCTAAGCAATAATCTGAAGATTTCTTTTTTGTAGAAGATCAATGTGTGTTTCTTCTATGAGAATTAGGTTTAGTACTTCTTCTGTTGTGTCTTGTGTTTCTCATTATCTTTTTGAGAGTGATGAGGTATGCTGCTTTCTACATAAAGTTATGGAGGAACTTGGAGTCACTCTCCTGGGAGACTGAGGGCCCCTGACATCTTTCTCTATGAGACTGGTAAAAATAGTTTTGGAGCCTACAATGACCTGTGGCCTACTATGGTATGGGTCAAACTACTGTGTAGGGGTTTTGGTTAGATTTCCAGCAGCAGTGGGGGCACTTTGGAGTGTGCCCTGAGGTCAATGACTGTAGGTATTCCATTGGGCTGGGTTTGGAACCCAAACTGATAGAGCCAGTTTAGTGCTTGATCTGTTGCTTTCAGCTCCTGCTGACTTTTCCTGTTTTGTAATATTAAAATCTTAGACTCTGCTGCTCCTCTGGGAGCTTAGTTCTGCCCACCTTGCCATGTTAATGTTATGCTCATGAACCAGATTTATGGTGGCTTACATTCAAAGTTATACGAAGGAAACACAGCCTAAATTTGAAAGCATTTCTTGATTAATTTATGAAATAATGGGCTTTTGGGGTGCCCCAGTATCAGAATTGTGTTGCACAGTCCCCAAAGGAAAGGGGGGAGGATTATTGGAGTAGGTTTGAGGTTGACTGGATCTGTATTCTCCTCTGGTTGCACTCCCATGTCTCAGCTTTCTCCTGAGCATCTCTGCAGGCTGTGCTCTAGGAATCTGCCTTCTGTCATAGGTAAATATCCCAGGGGATCTTCAGTTGGTGTAAATTAGTGTCTAATTATCTATCCTTATCCACACTGGCCAGGGTGGAGCTGAGTAGAGAGGGAAAAGGGATAGAACATGTAGTCACTCTGTTCCCAGCTGGGGAGGGAAGATGCAAAGCCTGAGAATCCAGGAGCTGGGAGGATACCAGAGAGGGGAACTGCTGTGTGAGGTCTTATAGCTAGTTCTCTAAGGTTGTCTGAGAGCCAGGGATTATGAACACCAGTAGACTGTGTGGTAATTACATAATCTGGTGCCAATTTGAAATTATTAAGAGAGAATGGTTCCCCAACCGTTTTGCTTGTCAATCTGGTCACAGCTTGATGACCTCATTTGGACATAAATTGGTCACTCTCTGCAAGACATTCCTTCTGACAAGACACATGGAGCTAACTGATGGCAGCCAGAGCCTTGGAGCTGAAGGAAACACATGAAGACCTACACAATTGCTAAGTTCCTTCCACAACCTCTGGAGTCAGAAGACTTTCCTCACACCTGAGATTTTCTTACATTTGGGATCATCACATTAGCTGCATGATTCTGAAGAGACATTTAGAGACTGGTATCAGACAAATGGACTAATATTGGACTTAGGGGCTTGATCTGCACTGGACCAGCATGTTTTCTTAATGTATAATTGCTCTTTGATATAAAGGTCCCTCCTTCTTATACACATATGAGTTTCTCTGGATTTGTTTCTCTTGTCCACCCAGACTAACACATGCATCAAGTTGGGGATACCACTGTCAGTCTTGGGTCTCAGATCTTGGGTGCATAATGTTTGTGGATAATGTTTCACTGGACCTAGCAAGAGATTAGCAGTGCCTGTTGGCACTCATGGTGAACTCAGTGTTTCAGTGAGTTTTCCAATCACTCCAAGGGCAGAAATCTCAGGGGGAAGTCTGTACCACACCCTTGTACACCTAATCTATTTTTTGCACCCAGCCTCCCAATATTGCACTCCTTAATTTTCTGATCTAACTGCAAGAGCATGAGTCATGTGATCCTACCTGGATGCTATCTTATCTCACCTTCTTTTAATTGTATGGCGGTCTGTAACAGACAATACCTGACCATGTGCTTTTGTCAGAATATGAAAGCCCTGTAGATGGATCACTGCCGTTCAGCAATCACAAGCCCATTCTAAGAATGCAGATGAACCTGGCAGATTGTTGTCACTTTTTTTTCTCTACTCTCAATTTATTATTTGCCAGGAGCTAACTCCATGGGCACTACCAACTTTAAGACAAGGGGATTTTAAAGTCCAAAAATTAAATGAGTCTGCAAAGTACAGAGGTACATATGTCATGAAAAATCATCAGAAATGTTTTTACTATAGTTTTTCAGATTAAAAGTTGCCATAATAATGGGCAAATCTATGGTTACTTTACATTTTCAAATTAAATTAGCCAAAATTTGAACAATTTTTGTTTACGAGATTTTTAAAAAATCTCTAAAGTACTTACTCTAATTTAGTCCTTAATTTTTCATAACTTATTTAAATCATATATGATTAAATATCTTGTAATGCTTAAGGGATATCTAAGAATGATGCCCTCTGTTTAAAGAGATAGAGACAGGAGATTGATAAAAGCTTAATAATTCTAAGGACATGCTTAGGCAGAGAAAAAGTTTTAGTTGTTTCATGTGGTGTTGTTTTTAATGTTTGTTGGTATTATACTGAACATCGGACTGTTATTTCTAAATTTAGCTATAAAACTATGATTACTATCATGTGAAGAATAAACACATGTAACTAGATGTTAGCCATAATTTATTTTCAAATATTTATTCATGGATCAATTTCCAACCAACTAAATCCAAAACCCCCAGCTGCTCCTCAATAATAAGATAAAACTAGAGCTGAGCCCCAGTGGCATAGTGGTTGTCCATGGGACAGCGGCCCACTGGGTTGGAGGTTCAAATCCAGCAGCAGCTCTCCAGAAGCAAGGCTGGGCCTCCTACTCCCACCACCAGGGGGTAGTGGTGCCCCTCCCAAAAAACAGACAAAATGCAACAAAAAAAGAATAAGATAAAACTGTCTTCTTCTATAAAGCTTTATAGTTGTAGAACCCATTATAATTGTAGAAACCCTTTATAGTGTTTCTGCGAGTCAGAATTGACTCTGTTAGAGGGTTTGGATTGGTATGTAGACATACCACTACAATTACTATGTGCCTATTCATTCCTTTATGTACCAAAAATGATACCACATGATGTTGCATTTCCCAGCCTAAGCAGGGATAGCATCTGTTTCCCCTCATGTCCTAGTAGTGGAGTCTATAAAAGGGGGTGGTTGATTTCCTCACTCTCCTCACTATGTTATAATTTTAATACATTTTCATTCATGATGTTTTTCAGTTCTGGCTTACTGATGATTGCTGGTTACAAGCAAATTTATATCTGGGTCTTCAGGATTTCGATTTTGAAGATCAGAGACCATATTGCTTTAGTGTCATGGTTGGCCATGGGAAGAGTCATTTTTTCAACGTAGAACTTGGGAGTGAGCTGGCTGTCTGGGAGAAGTCATTCCAAAGAGCTACTTTCATGGAAGTTCAAAGAACTGGGGTAAGTCCTTTACTGTGGTTACTTTTGTTTTTGTTTTCCATTCAAAAGTTAACTGGTGATATCAAGGTTAAATTAATTAATACAATATATCTATTTTACAAAACAATATTCTATCTTCACAAGGTGAGTGTTTTATAAGAATCACTATGTTAAAAAGAAATTGTTTAAAAAATAGAAATTGCTACTCATCTATTATCTATCACTATTTTGTATCTTCCCTTAGATCAGCATTTGTGATTTTTATGACTAAATGGACTAAAACCGTTCTAAACAGGAATTAACATACGTTACACTTTCATATCCTATATACTCGTATAGGTGGATAAATGAATATAACTTCTAATACACTATGTTTACAGGAGCTAGAACACCTATACTAAAAACAAAACATGCTGTGGTTACCTGAATGTCTGACATATTCCAATGCATGTAATGAGTCTTCTTCTGAAATACAATAGGCCTGAAGAGAAAGTAAAATCTTTCCTGTATCTGAATTTATTTTTTCTTCCTTGATAGCAGCAAACTAATAGCTTACAAATTTGAGTGAACAACAGCTGAACATATAAGAAAAATTGTATTTGAATCCTCATTATCATAAATAGTGAGATCATCTTCCAAAACAATATCAATACTAGAAATAAGAGTGACAAAAATAAATTAAGCAAGTTTCTAAAGAGGAAATTTAACTCTGCACAACATTCTGAGAACATTCCTGGTTTATTGGGGATAGCTATGCACTTTAATAGTCTGAGCTACTAATAACACCGACATGACTTTTAAAAATATTTTGAATGTGAAAAGATCCTATATTAACATTTATTTCTTATCCCCATTGTACATATGTAAAGGGATCATGACGTGAGATGTCATTACATAGCAGGAAGCATTTCTTTGACATTTTAAAACATTTTTTTAACTGGAATATCCGCTGATATCATAATCTACTTAATGATATTGTGCTCAGATATCCATCAAAACCAAATGTTATTCTCTTCCTAGCCCCCTGTTGTCTCCTCAATTAACTATTTTGATTGGAATGATAATTTATTACACATTATTTATATCTAAGGCATCCAGTTGATTTAACTGTTGCATATAAGTGCTAAAAGACAAAATATTAAACCCAGAAACTCTTATATTAGGGATGTTCTTGTGTATAATATGCTTATCCATGAAATTGTGAATACATAAAGTTCACAAGTAACTAGAAACCAAAGTGAAAGAACTTTTTTGCATGAGGTGAACTTTTACATAGCTTCCCTTTTTTCCTTTCAAACTATACCAATGATTATTATGCTTTCATGTAGAAAATAGGGAAATTGGCTTCTTTATATATCTTGGTTGATATACAAGAAACATGTTTTTTTCTGTATTCTTTTTGGTTTGTGCTGCCTAGCAGAGTGTAGTTGGGGTGATATTTAGCTTATGCTGAAAAGGAGATGACAGGCAACTAGGAGACGAAATTCCGATTAAGATGAATCCAAAAATCCAGTTGCTGAAAGGAAACTGGCAGGTAATTTCATCAAGTACCTACACAAAAACAAAATGAGTGTCTGAATCACCCTAGGTGGATGAAAGATTACTTGTCATTGCTTAAGAATAAAACTTCCTCTTTAAAAGTACAATGCTCAAACCATCCCTTCTTAACATTCAGTAATTTTGTTGATTAAAAAAACTTTGAGGAGTTGGAATTTTAATAGTCAAAAAATGTGCTCTACAAAGTGCTTAATCTCTTTGAAAAAAACATTCATTTTTTTTATGCAGAAGGAAATTAAGCAGAAGGCATCTTCATCATGGAGAATTGAAAAAATGAGGCTGATAGAATATTCCACTGAATGAAAAATATGAAATTTGAATTATGACAGGAGATATAATTGAATCAAGGTAGCTTTTAAGGCTGCATTTTCATTAGTCTCAACTAATTGTACCATCCATGGACTCTAAATTTCAAAGAAAACTGTCTCCAATAGTTTGGCTATCTAAATTTAGGAGGTGAAATAGAAGATGCATATTAAAAATTTCCAGATAGAATTAAGACCAAGCCTTACTACTATTTCTCTTTATCCACTTAGATATAAAAGTTTACAAAACCTTCAGTACACAATCTGAAAATTAAGGATTGTACCATATAGCATAAATAGTTATAGCAATTATATAAGTCTAATGCATACTGTACATCAGTCTTTATGCATTTAAACCTGTTACTTATTTTTAGTATAAATCTGAGAACCAATTGCTGATTATTTGTTTTTATTTCATTAAGACAACCGAAGTTGAGAAGAGCTGCTCATTGCCTTTGCCTTAGTCCCTTGGTTTAAATCTCCAGCACGCAGGTTTTCCCCCTGCAGATCCTTGTTATTTTCCCTTGTTATTTCCCTTCAAACGCTGCCTTCAATTGAATGACTGCCAAAACAAATGAATCAGAGTATCTGAGTGCACCTGACATTCTTCGGGCATTCAATAAAACCAAAGACCAAACTCACTGCCATCAACATAATGTCTATTCATAGCCACACTATGTGACAGGCTAGAACTGCCCCTGTGGAACTCAGACTGAAATTCTCCACCACAGCAGAAGCCCTCGGTTTTCTCCCGAGGAGCCAGTGTTAATGTCCAACTGCTGACTTTGTGGTTAGCGGCTGAACACATACCACTCTGCTACCAGAGCTCCCGCCAGGCACTCAGTAAGTAATAGTAGACTATTTTGTCTTGATTGGATTTTACCTTCTCAATTTTCTATCTCCTTGGCTTGATTTTTTTTTTCCAGCAAGAATCATACTTTTAAGTGTCTAGCAAGAGATGTATTAAATTATGTATTTTTAAAAATAAAGCTACGATGTTGCAATGGCTACATTCTTGTTTGTTAACTGTACTGTGAGACATTCAGACCTACTATGGCTCTGAGGGAGAACATGCTGTCAGTGTGTTCCTGCAAACATTAAATTCTGGAAAGCCCAGTGGGACGGTTTTTCTGTGACCTATACCGCTGCTACCACTTAAAATCCAATCAACAGTGACAATGACAAACACAACAAATTATGAAAATATTGAATTTTCATTACTACATGTAGAAGAGTGTCGCATAAGTATTCCCTGCATTGTAGCTTATTCATGGTTTTCTGTAAGAAATAATAATCATTGAATGACATATTTATTCACAGTAATTTCTTATTATATTTTCTTACAAGTAGTATATTTTGTAGAAAAAATTTTAAATTATAATTTATAAATTATAAATCAGCAGTGATTATAAATTATATAGTTTTCAAATATTTTATATCTAATATAAAAATAAAAATATTTATGATTCTATGCTCAGGTATACTACATGGCAATGTGTAAGTTGTCAAACATTGTCTTCATTTTAAGTCTTCTAAAGTTCTGTTTATGCAACAATATCCATGTAAGAAATTAAAACCTTAAAAAATCTCTTTAATGATACAAGCAAACTATGAAATATCCATATCAAATGTGATGTCATCGATACAAGTAAAGGAAATCCTTGACAATAAGGAATGTTATTATTTCGCACAACAAAATTTCCTGAAGACAGGATCTCTTTCAACATCTTTATTTTGCTAGACTTTAAGATTGATAATTTATTTTACTATCTTTCTTCTCATGATTCTAGAATTTCTACAGAACTATTTGAAGCTACATTCTCTCTAATTAATATTAAAAGGAGAGTGACCTCTCCTTCAGTCTGACTTTGTCAACTTTGATAGTAATGAATCTGCCAAACCAAAATATTTGTCAAGGGATGTCATTTATTGACACATATACTAAATAAAATCAAACCCAAACTAAACCCACTCATATGAAGTTAATTCCCACACACAGTGATCCAATGGAAGGTTTTCAGGGTTTAAATCTTCAAAAGAGACAACAGCGTCAACTTTCTGCATAATTTATGGTGGGTCTGAAAGTCCAGAACTTGTGCTTAGCAGCCAAATACCTAACTCATGTATTGACTTCTAGCACAGAATGAAATCAGGTCTACCTGAGATAATATAAAGGAAATATAAATGCATAAGAATGAGGGCTGAGCCCCGGTGGCGTAGTGGTTGTGCACGGGACGGCGGCCCACTGGGATGGAGGTTCAATTCCGGTTCACAGGAGCAAAGGCTGGGCCTCCTACTCCCACCACCAAAGGGCAGTGATGCCTGAAAAAAAAAAAAAAGAATGGAGGGGATGAATATAGACCATGTACACAACAGTGTCTCTACAAAGCCTAAGGAAACATTCAATCACATATTCTGAAGTGCATAAGGGAAACTGTAAAAAAGGATACATTCTTGTTTTTCTTAGATTATCCAAATAAATACCATCAAGAATCCAGAGACAAATATAGTGTATTTATATTTCCAGTTTCTACACCATCCAAAGATATTTCAACTTATTTTTAAACCTTTTGAATTATTCAGTTTTGGAATTTTATTAAGTAAATTTTTGTAGAAAATTTTAAAAGTTGGTTTCTTGATGAATGACTAAGTGAATGGGTGAATCAGTATACAGACAGATATATAAATGGATGGAGGGAGGGATGGGGGTTAGGATGGGTGAATATGTTTTAGGTATATGTAGAATACCTCCTGTATATTAAGAAGATGTATTAAGAAAAATGAGAAATGTTTTTAGTTTGAAATATCTCAATGACAAAAAGAAAATAATGCAGTCAGTAGATAGAATGAAACAATATAGCTTTGTCTTTAGCAACAGTTCTCCCATTCCATTGTATACCTAATTCAACATATTAAGAAAAATAGTCCCGAACCCACCTGTAAATATTGTGTATGCTGAACCTCACTATCTCTTTTTTTTCCCAATAATTTTATTGAGGGCTCTTAACGCTTTTATAACATTCAATACATCCTTTGTATCAAGCATATTTGTACACATGTAGTGACCTTCATTTCCAAATATTTTCTACTTGGGCCTTTGGTATTATCTCATCTTTCTGCCTCCTTAAAAAAAAATAATTCCTTAGGGGGCCCATAAAAGTCCCGTTACAATCAACACATATGTCAATTGTATGCATAACACATTTGTACACCTGTTGCCATCCTCACCCCCGAAATATCCTCCCTCCACTTAGACCTCCACTACCAACTCCCACTATTTCCCCTTATCCCCCCTCATTTTTCCCCCTTCACTATGAACTCTTAATAATTTATACATTGTTATTATTTTTTTCATATCATACTCAGTCCACTATGTCCCTTCACTCACTTCCCCGCTGTCCATAGTTCAGAAAGATCATATGTAGATCCCTGCAATTGGTTACCCCCTTCCACTCCATCCTTCCGCCACCCTCTCAATATCATCACACCCGCTACTGGTCCCAAAGGGATCATCTGTCCTGAAGCCCCCATGTTTCCAACTCCAGTGTACATCCCCTGGTCTAGCTCAGTTTGCAAGGTAGAACTGGGATCATGATAGTGGGTAGGAGGAAGCATTTGGGAACTAGAGGAAAATTGCATACCTCATTGTTGTCACACTGTACCCTGACTGGCTTCTCTCCTCTCTGTGAGGGAGTGCTGCTTCACCTACTGATGGGTTTTGGGTCCCCACTCAGTACTCCCCCTCCTTTATAATGGTGCAATTTTTAGTTCTTTGATGCCTGACATCTGCTCCCTTCAACAACTCATAGTAACAAAGGCTGGTGTGCTTCTTCCATGGGGGTTTTGTTGTTTCTGAGCTAGGTGGCCACTTGTTTGATTTCTACTCCTTTGCAAGACTCCATGTAATTCTAATGTTTCTGGGGTGTGGAATTATCTGCCTTAAATAGTATGCACAACATATTCAAATCTAACATTATTATGAAGGGTACAGCCCCCCAAAAAATTGGGGAAAAGATCTCTTCTGGGTGGAGTTTTCTCAGTAAATATTTTTCCTGCTAGGCAAATATCAAGTAACTAGCTCTGAGTTAGGACAATCTGTGGTATCACCAGAGCAGGTGCTCTTGCGTCACAGTGAATTTTTTTGTGCTTTTGCGTCACAGTGAATTTTTTTGTGAAAGCAGTTTCATGCAAACCTAATTTTCTTCTGTGTGATGGTTGATTTAAGAGAACAGCTGATGTGTTAGTCTGGGCAGACTAGAGGAACAAATTTCATAGACACACATATGAATATAAGGAAAGGGTTTATATACAAAAGGAATGGAATACTGAGAGTGCATCCCAACCCAGTCCAGTTCAAAAATCACAAGTCCGATATTTACCCATATGCCCGACAGCAGTCTATAATGTCTCCTTCCGACTCATGAAGTCACAGGTCAGTGGGTGCAGTATCCCGGCACTGGCAGGGGTCTCCCCATAGCTCCTCGCTTGCGGGGCTTAGGGTTCATCAACAGCATTCCATGGTGGCAGAAGTGGCAAGGGTCCTCACGTGCCCTCTCCAGCTTCAGAGGTCTGCTCTATCAGGGCAAAACCGTGTGACTTCTCCTCTGGCATCTCAGAGGCTGCTATCTTGTCTTGAACGTGATTCATCGTCTCTGAGACTAACCCTGAACAACTGGGGAGATAGCTATCTCGAGATTTCCCAGACGTATTAGGAAAAAGCCATGCCCACACAGAGGCCTCATTGGCTACTCAATGGCTATCTCCAGATTAACAGGCTGGACTCCACCCCTACACCTCAATCATGAAATTAACATAAGCACATGACTGCCACACACCACCGCTTGTTAATTTCACACTTTCCCTTAACTCTGTAATCATATGTAACTTTCAAATAAACAGTAAAATTATCTCTAAACCTAACAGGATAAAATTAAAATGCATACAATTCAACATCTGTCACCATCATTTAAAAACAACATTTTATAAGTGAACAAAACAAATCCTTTGCCTTACAATCATAGTTACATAATATCTACGCCTTGATCCTATAATCCTATCAATATATATTCCACCACCTATGAGAGTTTGCAATCCAACCACTTCATGCCTTTATTCCCCCATTTTGGGTATCTAATTTCTATATTGCCCACTTACACCAACCCAGTGCTCTGAGGAAACAGCCATATCCAATATGAAGAATCTTCATTCCAGTTCAAAACTCGTGAGGTGTGCATCCATTAGCAAAGTCACATCAGGAGAGAAGACCATCCATAAAGTCAGGAGCGATGTGCACCAGTTCACAGACTCAAATGACTTCTCTTCCTCTGGTCGGGTTCTGGTCAACTCACTGTGGGCTTTCTCAGCCTCATCAGGGCAGCCGTTGGTTGCCTTCCCTTTAGACCAAGATCCCATCACAAATTCTCAACACACCCAGCTCTCTCATACTAGGTCATGAACTTCAGACCAGTCAAACTGCTCTCATCTCCTCTATTTCCTGAGAACC
Organism: Nesogale talazaci; assembly: GCA_004026705.1. Classification (NCBI taxonomy): domain Eukaryota; kingdom Metazoa; phylum Chordata; class Mammalia; order Afrosoricida; family Tenrecidae; genus Nesogale; species Nesogale talazaci. The sequence continues at coordinate 117,788 of PVJH01003834.1, read as the reverse complement.
AAGTCCCACAGGTGTCAGTGGCCAAATTCAATCCATCTATTTCTACTCAAAGTGTACATCCAGGTGGAAACCTAGCAAGCATTTCAGCCTGCCACAGATTTCTTTTAGTGCCAGAGAGGAGCTATCTTCATGGTTCCAGGTTTCTTTGCTTCTGAAAATAGTCACTGGTCAGGATTTTCCAAGGAAACAGACTTTATCCTTCTTTATCGGTCAGTTTGACTTTTTCTTAGAGTACAAGAATCCTGAGTACTCCAAAAAACTGAGTGGGGCTAATTTCTTAGAGAAGTCTTTCCAGATGTGGCCTAAACCCATGTAAGGACAAGGTGGGGTTAATCTCTTCAGAGATGTCTTTGACGCTAAGTTCCAAATCCTCTAGAGGTCAATGCTTGGTGTGAGGTAACTGGATTTACAAACTCTTTTCATACTTCCCAATAAACACTTCTATACATCCTTATATTTACACTAATAGGCATAAGAAATCAGTACAAATAGTATAATCAGAAATCAAACTTAATTCTTAGAACAGTCAAGGTCAGTACTTATTAAGCTTATCTATATCATTATCTAAACTACTGTTCACACAAAAACATTGAATTAGGTCTCTGAAGGCATCAAAAACAGATCCATGCTTTGTGTCAGGCATTCTGACCTTCTTAACCATTGTTCCAGAACAGAACCGACTCTGAGACACTCAAATGGTGGCCCCCACCCCTGAGCTCAAGATATACATTAACAATATTCATTTTATATAGGAACAACCAAAGACAGCATCCAAACAAAATAATCAAAACTTCGATTGCCCATACTGCTTCCAGAAAATAGCTCAGTAAACTGCAAGGGCATAGCTGACTTCTGGCTAGCCAAAGAAGTAACAGTACCATGAAGCAAAAGCCAAACAAACATCCACCCTCCATCTTATGATTTGTTTCTCTAGTACCCCACTCCTAAGTTATCCAAATGTGTTAGTTTCATAGACACGCATATGGATTTAAGGAAAGGGTTTATATACAAAAGGAATGGAATACTGAGAAAGCATCCCAACCCAGTCCAGTTCAAAATCACAAGTCTGATATTAACCCATAAACCCGACACCAGTATATAATGTCTCCTTCTGACTCACAAAATCACAGGTCAGTGGGTACAGAATCCCGGCACTGGCAGGAAGTCTCCCCATGGTCCTCGCTTCCAGGGCTCAGGATTCATTAAGAGCATCCAGTGGTGGCAGAAGTAACTCATGACTGGCAGGGGTCTCCACGTGGCCTCTCCAGCTTCAGAGGTTTGGCTCCATCAGGGCAAAGCCATGTGGCTTCTCTGGCTCCTCAGACGCTGCCATCGTGTCTTGTCCATGATTCATCGTCTCTGAGACTAACTCCCAACTGGGGAGATAGTTTCTCATCTTCACAAGGTAATTATTGCGAGATTTCCCAGATGTATCAGGAGAAAGCCATGCCCACACAGAGGCCTCATTGGCTACTCAGTGGCTATCTCCAGGTTAACAGGCTAGACTCCACCCCTACATCTCAATCATGAAATTAACATAAGCACATGACTGCCACAGCTGAGTCTGTGAAATTTGTTTCCTGCTGTGGAAAAAATGCCCCAGAAATTGTTGTGAGGTTGCATATAGCTTACAAGGATGGCTTTATGGAAAAAACTCAAATATTCAAGTGACTCTCTCATTTCAGCAGAGGTGACATGTTGATTGATGACAAGCCTTGTTCTAGATGTCCATCCTGAACAGATGAAAATGTCAGCACAATCCATGCACTGTGTTTGAGGACCAACAAAAGATCATTGAAGAGATGGGGAAATTTTCTGGACTATCTTGGAGCTCTGTTAGATGTATTTTAATGCAAGGTTTGTGAATGAGAAGGGTCACTGAAAGCTTTGTATTTCAAGTTCTGACTGACAAGCAAAAATCACATCCACTGGAAACATGCCATGCTTTGAAAGAAATTGCTCTAAGGTGAACCAGATTTTCACCCCAAAGGTCATTATAGGTGACAAGAAATGGTGTGATGACTCCAAAAGCAAACATTAAGCAAGCCAGTGGAAGATATCATTATTAGGCCTGATGCACCCCAACAAAAGCTTGTCAAGTGAAATCAAAGATCAAAGGGTTTCTCTTTTGTAATTTGTTTTGTTTTACATGAGGGGTATAGTACATTTGGAGTTTGTTCCACCAGTTCAGAGTGGTAACCAAACTTTCTATTTCAACACTGAAAAGATTGTGTAAATGTGCAGAAAAATAGGCCTGATATGTGTCAGATGGGTTACTTACTGCCTTAGCCACCATGATTATGCACCTGATCACACAACCATTTCAGTGCGCCAGCCTTTACCAAAAAACAACATGCCTCTCTTTCCACATGCACCTTACTCACCTTACCTCATTCCATGCGACTTCTTTCTGTTTCCAGAAATGAAGAGGGACACAAAATACAGTGGCTGTACAAATTAGAAGAGATGGAGAAAAAAAATGAGGGAGGGAGATGCAGTCACTCATCCAAACAGATGGGTTTGAAAAATATTTCCAAGAATGGGATCACAGATTTGACAAATGTACTAAGTGTAATGGAGAGTACTTTGAAGGTGATAAAATTCTGTAAAAAGGAAGAAAAACATTTTGTAAAAATATTAAATATGTAGCTTTGAAAAGATACCTTTTTGAGGGGGAGAAAGCCCCTCATACAAGCATACATACAAACTTCTCAAACCTCACTGCTCCCAAGTTGATTCTAACATTGCTATCCATAGGGTGGCATAGAACTGCCTTTGTGCATTCTAAGCCTAAGACTCTTTAAATTAATAAAAAGCCAATTTTTCACACATGGAAGATCTGGAAGGTTCCAACTACTCGCCTTGCTGTTGGCAGCCCAGTGTAAAACCACGATAGCACCAGGTCTCATATACACACATACGGCATTCATACCTACATACACAAAAGCATTCATAACCTTCTCTAAATGTATATTTTTGCTTTTCATCACCTCTTTACTGTAGGTAAAATAAACAACTATAAACAAAATAAATGTCTAGTAAATATTTTGTTTTAGTTATTCAGTATCTATAGGTTGAAATCAGTTTATGGAACTATAGCCCAAAGCACTGAGAACTGAGGAATGGTACAAAAGTTCCTCTTTAATAGCAATGGTAGAATTAGTGATGGGGGAAATTGCACTTTTGATAAAGCCTAGGGTAAAGGCTTTAATGTACTGATATCATTTGTCTTCATATTTGATTGAAGTGAGGAGTTTTAGTTGTTTAGTTTAATATTATGCATTTAAAATATATGTCATAATATGACTAAAAGTGGGGAATTACTGAAAAGGAAGTCAATTAACTGTCCCCTCTATGTGGTCTCAAGCATTTTGCCAGGTGAGGGTAGGTGTGATTATGGATTTATTTATTTCAAATTGATTGGGTCATTTTATTTTATTCCATATGAATCAGAAATAGGAGCATCACCATGATTTGTGAGGATTCCAAGCAATCAAGGTTCACTTTACTTTCCCAGAGCTCATTATCATTCTAATACAAGAACTATCTCAGTCCAACTTTATTTATGAATTATTCATCTCAGATTATCACCTGAAAATGGGAAATGTGTATAAAAATCTTTAAAAATCACCTCTGAGAGATAGATGTTGGAGGTGTTCTTTTTGCATTTATTGGGCTCTATTTAGCAGCAGGAGGTGGCCTGCCCAGGGTGGTTCACAAGGCAAGGGAGAGAAGTGGCCGAGGATGTAGTGATCCTCATAACAGCTCCTCTTCTTTCTGCGCATGATACTAAAGTTCTCTCTCATAGCAATGGTAGACTTAGTGATGCGGGAAAACACACCTTTGATAATGCATAATAGGGTAAATTTTACTTTACACTATGTGTACGCCAAGTCTCAAATTCTTTAAGGTTATGAAGCAGAAAATATTATTCTATTGAACCAGTTGAGTAAAAAATGTAATTTCAGAAATCTTCCCCCTATTTTTAAATTTTCACATCACTGTAAAGTTGCTACCTCATTACTGGAGCGGTAACTAAAGTCCAGAAATAAAGGATGTGTGGAAATGATGACAACTCCTTAGTGAGAAGAATACTCTAGTCACGACATGATTTGAGGACTGATTTGGAGAAGTAGGGCTTCTCTTATTGGATGCATTCAAAAAAAAGTTTTCTCATCAAGAATTTTATGGGGAAAGTGCAGAGCAGAAGATTAGATAGACTAGCAACCTCTGGTGGCACCATGATTACAAGTTGGGTTCTGATGCAAAAGGTGTGCAATTTGCAGCCATCAAGTGCTTAGCTCTGTGGAAGAAAGATGGGCTTTCTACTCCTTTACAGAGTTGGAGTAGTGAGAGTGGAGCTACTGGATGGGTGCAGGGAAGGTGGGGTAGAGCGGGGGTCCTTCCTACCAGGACCTACACATAAGCTCCTATCTGGAGGACGGGCAGCAGAGGATTGGGTGAAGGGAGACGTCAGACAGTGTAGGATAGGACAAAATAATAGTAATTTATACAATATCAAGGTTTAGTGAGGGAGGGGAAGTGAAGAGGGAGGGGAAAAGATGAAAAACTGATGTCAAGGCCTTCAAGTAGAAAAGCACATTTTTTGAGAATGATGATAGCAGCAGGCAGTGAAGGTGCTTGAATATATATATATATATATATATATATATATATATATATATGAGTCCCCAATAAAATGATTTTTAAAAAAAGAGCTACAGTCTCAGGAACACAGACGGGCAGTTATGCCCTATACTATTGGGCCACGATGAGTAAGAGCTGACCCAATGACAGTGAGGTAAACACTAGAACAAATTGCTCAGCCATAAACTACATGCTATTTCAAGGACACTTCTTTAGAAAGGTGATCCATTGACACAGTCTGAAAAAGGACACAGTTAGGAAAGTAGTTCAGACATGTTCAAGTAATATGTAGCCAATGGTCATTCTCTTTATATAACGAATTTTGAAATAGAAATGGATGAACCCACAATTGTGATTTAAAAATAAGGTGTGGAATAAATTAAGTATTTATTTTTCCTGATCCACAGTCAGAAGAACAAGTATATAGTCTAGCTTGTGTCAGTTTCATCATAGTACATGCAAGTCAAATTTTGATGAAGATAATTTTTAAATGGCACAACATTGCATCTGCAGAAATCTGCCAGAAAATCAATCAGGATTCAAAATAGGATATGAAATGATGAGTATCAATGCTAATGTCAGGTGAATCTTGGTTGGAAGAGATTTCCAGGATTTTTTGTGCACTTTATTGACTTGGAGCAGATATTCAAATATGAGGACCAAAGCAAACTATGGATAATATTTCAAAGAATGGGAATTCCACAGCATTTACTTATATTCATGGAGAGCTTGTCTCTAGACAGGAATTAAGTCATTGAAAAAGAGAAAGATGATGCTGAAATATTTAAAATCAGGTCAGGTATATATCAGAGTTGTACCCTTTCACAATATTAATTCACACAATATGCTATCAAATAATCCGAAGTGCTAGACTATATAAAGAAGAATGCTATCTAAAAATTGGAGGAAGGCACTTTAAATGTCATAAGCAGATGAACAAGCTTGCGTGCTGGATGGAAAGAGGACTTGAAGTACAAATTATAGAAACTTAAAGACTATAGCATTCAATATGGATTACACCTCAGTGTAAAAACAACAAAAATGCTAGCAACACAATCAATAAACAGCATCATAATAAGCAGAGGCAGAAAAACAGAAATAGTGGAAATTTTCACTGTCCTCGTCTCAAAAATAATACTTATTGAAAAAATAAGTCAAGAAATTAAGAGATATACTCCATTGTGCAACTATGCAGCAAGAGACATCTTTGAAATGTTAAAGAGCAACTATGTCATTTCAAAGACTGATTTGCACCTGATTTTCAGTCACTACGTATGCATGTGAAAAGATAGACAATCAATAAGGAAGATTGAAAAAAAAATAATTGGTGTATTTGAATGATGGAGCTTTTGAAGAGTATTAACTATAATATAGGTTGCCAGAAAAAGGAATAAATCTTTTGAAAGAAGAGCTGCATTGCTCCCTGGATGCAGGAATGATGACATGCCATCTCACTTCCTTGGGACATTTTATGAGTTCAATGAGATGAGGTGAACTGAAACAGTGGCAACAGCAATAGCATGACCCTGGTGAGGTCGCTGCCGGCGGGCCGGGTCTCACTCTGTTCTATGAATGGTTGCTGTGCGTTGGAGCTGATCCGGGGCCACCGAACAAGGCGACTCACTGAACTGTTACCATCAAGTTGGCGAGTTTAAATCCATCAAGTGCTCCACGGGCAAAGAATGTTGCTTTCTGTTCTCATTCAGATGTGTGAGCTATAAAATTTATCTATAATAAATGCTGACCTAGAGATTCATGGATCTCAAAGTAACCACAGATCTGATTGGGAGCATAAATACTCAGATTAAAAAAAAGATTACTATGCTTGTTGCTGCTCCACACTCACCTTCAGGAAAGGATCACTGAAGATAAGAGTGCAAAGTATGGTGAGGAAAGGAGATGGTGCAGGCTAGCAATTGGAAATTTCTGGGGTCTCAAAGGCTTGTGTGCAAGCAAACAACCATCTAAGTGAGTAGTTAACTAGTTCACATGGAGCAAGCACAACTAGCATGTGTGACCCAGAGATGGCAATTACACATTTGAATACGGTGCAGGAAGAACCATCAGAGCAAAAATTCATGAATATCTAATTAGAGGGCTATAGGGACCCATGGGAACCACCAAAACCCATCTGCAGAATGTCTAGTCAGGCTGAGCCATTGACAGCTCTGCTCTAATCATAGACAAGAGTATTGATCAACCTTACTTATCGGCAGAGACCATTGTAATCTTGATTTTGCTGGATTAACCTGGACACTCGGCCAGTTGTCACCCTATAGATGGGACCTGAACATGTCCTGGGTACAAGTCTCTCTTACCAGTTCCATGACAGAAATTTCTTTCCTGGATTTTTTAATGTTATTGGGGGTTTGTCCATGTTTTTTTGGGGGGGGGGCGGTTATCACTGCCCTGATGGTGAGTGTAGGAGGCCCACCCTTGCTCCTAGAGAGCTGCTGCTGGATTTGAACCTCCAAGCCAGTGGGCCACAGTCTCACGCACAATCACTACGCCACCGGGGCTCATTGAGCCCCTGTCCCTCGTTATGTATTATTTGTATCTTTGTATACTCATGTTTTTAGCCTCATCACCTTAGTGCTATTTTGTTTTTTATTGTTTGATGGTGTGTCTCCAAGCTGAGAAGCACAGGAGAAGTGAGTACATAATGAGAATAATTGATACAAGGGGTTATAGGGTATGAAGGGATGGTGGGTGGATGATAGGGAAGGTGAGGGGATCTCAAGATGGGGAGTGGATGGGATTGAGCGGCGCACTAGAATGGATTGTGATTACATAACTCATCTTGAAGGTGATTGTATAATTCTCCTTGATATGGCTGAATGATTGAAGTATTGAATTGAACAATATGTAAATTACTTGCCAATAAAACTGTTGAAAATAAAAACAAAACAAACAAAAATAAGATTTACAAACTTAGAAACCCAAGGCTCAGTTCTACCCTGTCCTAAAGGGATGCAAATCGTCAGAATTGACCCAATGGCAGTGAGTTAGATTTACCATTAGCAGCATATTAGCATATAAGCTAAAACTAAATCTAATATTCTCCAACTCATAGATCCAGCAGTTTCTCCATTGGCTATGTACAGATTTCTTCTCTCCCCACCAATCCTGTAGCATAATAATGATGATAATGAATTGCTGCATATAATTAATTTTCATTAATATTAAAATTTTCAATTATTTTTATTTCTTCAGGAGCCCTATTGGCATAGTGAGTTATCAGCTTGTCTTCTAAGTGCAAGAGCAAGAGCTTAACCCTACTAGTTCATCTGTGGGAGAAAGAGGAGGCTTGCTTCTGTAAATACTTAGTCTCCGAAATCCTAAGGCACCTTTCTACTCTTCCCCCACAGTGCCACTGTGAGTTGGAGTGGAATTGGTGGCTGAGGTGGGTCCTTCATAATGAAAAGGAAATACTGGGATTGTACATTCACAATTCCATAATATGGAGGAGAAACTTGACAACAATTATCATGGTCCCCAAACTCTCTCTTTGAAAATGTCCTCCTTAGTAGATGCTACAGAACTCTGTAGTCAGTGCACATAATCTTCATGTGGGTCCTTCATAATGAAAAGGAAATACTGGGATTGTACATTCACAATTCCATAATATGGAGGAGAAACTTGACAACAATTATCATGGTCCCCAAACTCTCTCTTTGAAAATGTCCTCCTTAGTAGATGCTACAGAACTCTGTAGTCAGTGCACATAATCTTCATGTTTAAGAAAAGAAGCTCAGAAAAGTAACAAGTCAACCTGGATTTTCAGAGATATCTCTTTAGCAGGAACCATGGGATGGTTCAGAGTTTAAGTAGACTCAATGGCAGGGATGTCCTACAGAGTAACTGTGTCACAATAGACTCGATGTGCCATAGAGAAGCTTCATCAGATAGCACCAAAAGAAGATGGAGGAGATACACAAAGTCACTGCATCAAAAGCAACTGACCAATGTTCATCAATTCTAAGAGGTAGCATATGATCAAGAACCAATGATATACTAGGAAGAGGTCTAACTTGCACTAACCATAAGTACTCACTCACTGTTATGGAGTTGAAAAGACCGAGTAGCATTGGCCCTGTGGGTTTCAGAGACTACAATTCTTTAGAAGAACAGAAAGCCTCATCTTGCTGCAGGAGATCAACTAGTGGTTTAGAATTGTTTACCTTGCAGCCCAACACATAGTACACACCAAGGATTTATGGAATCCCAAATGGAATTTTTCAACAAGCCAGTGGAACACTAAAAGCACTCACTTTTCTGTGCCAACATTTTGAAAGACAGCTATCTGAACAATAAAATGGAAGAGATTCATATTTGTGTCCATTCCAAAAAAACTAAAACAAGTGAATTGAATCTGGAAATTATACTACAGCATCACTAATATTACATTTCAGTAAAATATTACTGAACACCATTCAACAGTGGTTGCAACAATATACTGTACTGACATGGAATTCCCAGATATCCAAATCTGATTCTGAACAGAACATGGCATAAGTGATACCATTGGTGATGTCAGAAGGATTTTAGTTGGAAGCAGAAAATACTTGTACTTTATTGACTATGCAAAGGCATCTCACATAAACGTGGATCACAACAAATTCTGCATAACCTTAAGAAGAATTGGAATTCTAGAACACTTCGTCATACTCATTCAGAACATATGTATAGACCAAGTTCACACAGAACAAGGGCATACATTTTTCAACAACACAAATGACAATCCTGCACTTTTTCAGAGGGCAGAAATCAAATTAACTATTCTTTGGGAAGAGAAGATGGAAAAGTGGAATATCAGTAGCCATACCTAAGCCAGAGGCCAACTGTGGAACACATACTGAAGGTGAAGGAAATTAACACAAGTTGAAAGTCAAGAAAAACAAATCCATGAAAGTCAAATTTGATTTGGAGTATTTTCCACCTGACTTTTCACAATATCGCAAGAACAGATTTGCTTCATTGAATACAAGTGACAACTTGATAAGCTGTGGGAGGATATCAAGGATATCTTTCATGAAGAAATCAAAGGGTCATTAAAATGGCAGGAAAGAAACAAAAGATCAAAGTTCATGTCAAAAGAGACGTTAAACCTGCTCTTCGTCATTGAGTAGCAAATGAAAATTGAAGAAGTGATGAAGTTAAAAAACGGAATGTAAAAATTTTAAGGGAATCTAGAGAAGAAAATGTCAACTATTATTATGAAATATTCAAAGACAGAGAGTTAGAAAAGCAAAACTGAAGAACGCTCTGAATGTGTTTAAAGCTGGGAAAAAAAAAAACTCAAGCCTTGAGGCGCCATTAAAATAATTCTATGATACCATATATCTGTCAAATGGTGTAATGTATTCACTAATCTGGCAAATGACACAACTTCCTCCCTGAAAGTGAGGAGAATTTAGAGCACTAACTGATGAAAATTAAGAACTGAAGCCTTCAATATGGAATAGCACTCAGTGTAAAGAAGACCACAATCCTCACAAGTGGATCAACAAGTAACGCCCGGGAAAAGGGAGAAAAGGGAGAAGTCAATGTTCATGGATGCAGCAGTCAAGAGAACGAAAGACATCTTGGCTTAAGTAAATCTGCTACCCAAGACACTTTGAAACAAAGTAAAAACACCCAAAGCTGCAGTGCCAGAGGATCAATGCTGAGTCATAGTGACCTATAGGACAGGGTGGAACTCCCCTGTGGGTTCCCAAGGCCGTAAATGTTTAAGAGACCAAAAAGGAAATGTCTCATTTTTTTTTTCATACAGCACAGCTGATGGCTTGCAAATGCCGCCCATGAGGTTAGCAGCTCAGTGTGTCACCACTGCCTCATGGGAGCTCCCCAGAACCCCTTTGGAGGGTTAAAAGCAAGAAGTGTACTTCAAGCATTAAAGGGCACCCAATATGAGCCACGGTATTTTCAAAGGCTTCATGTACGCATGGAAGTTGAATAAAGGGGGCCAAAAATAACTGACATATTTAAATCGTGGCTCTGGAGAATATTGGAAAAGATTTTAACATTGCTCAAGCGGGACACCATTGACTGGGGGGCGGTGGGGGTGGTGGGGCAGAGGGAGTATGTTCCCTTCCTGTTCTCCCGCTGTTCCCTCCATTGTCCTGCATTCTTTCCAAAAATCAGGACTTTTTTAAGTGCCTTGGGATGAGGGAAAAATTGTTTAAAATTGGGACTGCCCCTCCAAAAGCGTGGCATCTGGTCACTAGAGGCAAGGATAGGAAGACCTTGTGTGATATACTTTGGACCTATGATCAGGAGAGTCCGGCGCTGGAGAAAGACGTAATGTTAAGTAAGGTTAAGTAACGTAATGTTAAGAGCAGGGCATGGATTGTCATATTGGCAGCAACCATGGGCTCAAGCATGGGAGCAATTAGAAGAATGGCAAAGGGCTGTGCTCTGCTCGGCTCTCTTGTGTTTGTGGACACTATGGGTTGGAACTGACTCTGCAGCTCCTAACAATAGCAACCGTGTGTTATATGGAATCGAGTTCAAGTGTTGAAGATTGTGGATGGACATCCCCTTGAACACTAAGATGTGTCTGCTACTAACCATGGTATTTCAATCACCCTATACGCATGTGAACGTTGGGCAATGGATACTGAAGTGGGAAAATGAATTGATGTGTCTGTGTTGCAGTGCTAACAGAGAATATTGAAAGTACTTTAGACGTCCAGAATAACAACAACTTTGACTTGAAGAGATAGAGCCAGAAGGCTCCTTGGAAGGGAGGATGGAAAAATTGTATCTTCCTTGGGGCATGTTTTTATCAAGAGAACCTGGACTCTCAAAAAAGACATCATATTTAGTGAAGTAAAGAAACATCAAAACATTCTTAAAAAAAGACACCACAGCCCCCTCTTTCAATTAGACCAATTGACACAGCAGCTACTGTGGGACAAAATGGCTCCAAACACAACAATGGTTGTAAGAATGAGAAAAGATCAGCCAGTGTTCCGGTTCTTTTGTACATAAGATCGCTATGAGTCAGAATGAACTAGGTAGCAGTTAGCAAAATAGCATCAGAGCGCTCAATATAACTTTCATGCTAAGAAAAAGTGTTGCAGATATCTGGAAATCTACTTCCAAGAAACAAAAACTCTACCTCACGGTGGTTTGAGCCCTTGGTTTGTAGGATTTTCATAAATGTTGAGCTGGTTTGATGATGACAAATCATGAACAACATAGATTATATCCAGTTAAATCAGATTATAAAGTAACACGCTTCTCTGTCATCTACAGGACATTCATAAGCAGAGGAAAGAAAATGATTTAACTTTTAAATTTCCTTACCTGAAACAATTCTCATTTTAGTCTAAGCATGTTATTTTAAAGAGGTAAAATTGTGGTTCTCAATTTCCTGTACAGCGAACATGTGTTCAACATTTTTATTTAACTTATTAGGGGAGTTTTAGCTGTTTAAATAGTTCAAAGAGCACATGAAAAATTATAAGTGTAAATTGATGGTTTGATCATGATAGACTGGTATATTGTTTAAAGCCATACCACCCTGAACGCACCCAAGATCGTCTGATAAGCTGATATACAATGGCTAAGTGAGATATAAAACAATTTAAAGTTCAATCAGGCTATAAAGTAGAGCTTTTGGCAATATCTGTGACACAAGAAACGGTAATGACATCTATACTAGACAACAAAGTTTAACAGAAAGTTAAAACCAGGGCTGACCTGAGATGGCTTTTGAAGTAGAAAGCAAATCAAGTTTCACTTCCTCCCAGGGATGATGATTTCCACGAGGAAGAGGTCCGACCTGCTTCTGTCCTCCAACTTCTTTTTTTGGGGGGGGGGAGTGGGGTGGGGGGAGGCATCACTGCTCTCCGGTGGAGGGAGTAGGAGGCGCAGCCCCACTGCTGGAATTGAACCTCTGTCCCAATGGCCACAGCCCCGTGCACAACCACTACACCACTGGGGCTCAGCCCGCCCTCCAACTTCTTACCTCATCCTGCAACAAACATCTTTCCCACAACATTCTATCACTCTTGTGGGTTCAATAATCCATTGCAAAGGTCAAATGTCAGAGACAACCATAATAATTTTGAAGAGTTATGAAGGAATTTAACAGGATGCCACCAGTCAGGATCAGAAAAGACTAAGGATACATAACTTTTATCTGCAGTACCTCATCTTAGTCATGCTGCAGACACATTTCTTTCTCTGGTTTAGTCTTTTAGCCACTAGGTCCCTTAGCCTCTTCCCTGCTAGGTCGATTGGTTACTCTTTCAGTGGACTTGCGAGCCATCCTATTTGTCTCATGGTCTCTGCTATTATGAACGTGCCTTATTAATGCCTCACTTGCTGCAATTTTGACACAGAGAGATCCCAGAGAAGCATGAGTGTGCCTTTTGCCTTCTGCTGCTAGTGGGATTCTCTTTGCTTCTTTCTGAGATAGGCTACTCTTTACTAGAGGAATGGCAAATCTAATGAACCCCTTCCTAGGGTTCTCTGCATTTTTCCATTCCCATCCTTTCATGCTGTGTGTCACAGAAAGACTAGGGATAGAAGAGCAATACCAAGGAATTTCGCTTCACTGAACACTGAACACTATCTCTACAGAGAGTCTGTAAAATATTTTGCCTATTTCTGAATGATAAAAAAATGCTTCTAATGTCTCATTTTTACCATAATCTATCTTTAAATATTACTCTTATGCACACAAACATGCACACACATGCTCCCCCAACCATTTTCTGCTATATATTTGTCTTTATTAAGTACATAGTTGTGAAAAGGCATTTATTTAAACAGAGAGGCCCCTTGAGTATATTCTACAGTTCTGGGCCATATATAATGATGCGTGGGAATCAACATCATTAAATAAATTAGAAGGGATAAAATATATAACAAAGCATTCAAAAGAAAGACTAAGATAATTTGATTGGAAATCAAAAGTCAGAAAACAAAAAAGTAATTAAAAGATTAAATAAAAATTCCCTTAAAGATAATAAAGTTCAAAAATATATTTCCATAGTGATCAGGAAACAGTAAGAAAAGAGGCAAATGTGCAATATCAAAATTGAGAGATGTTATAATATAGATTCTAAATCTATTTATAAGGATACCAAGGGACTAGTCTAAAAAACTTTATGAACTTTCCATTAATTTGAAAAGAACTAAATAATCAGGTTCCTTCCTAAATGCAAACTACCCAGACACTTTGAAGGACAGAATGGTAACCTGACTAGAACTATAGCTATTTTTCAAATTGGTTTTATAACTTAAAAATATTTCTGCACACCCATACACACAAATCATGACCCAGGTAGTTTTAAATATTTTTAAAGAAATCATAATAATTCAATAGAAAATGATAGGTGAAGTGCTTCACATTTGATTGTAGGAGATCAGCATTATCTTGATCTCAAAATTAGACAGATGCATTGTACGATTAACGTCCTTGTTTAAAATATATGAGTATGTTTAAAATTACCAACTGCAATCAAACATATATGCCAAGGAGACACTGTGCTAAGTAGACCTTATCCTAAGAGTGCATGGTGGATTTGCACTTGAAAATAAAATGTAATCTGTTAGATTAACAGATAAAGAGAAAACCTTGTGATCATTTCAATAGATACACAAAAATGTTTACAAGTATAAACAGTTGCATCTTATAAAAATTTGTAGCTAATTACCAACAGAGGGAAAACTCCCAATCTAATAAAAAATAATTAAAAAATAAAAACTCTATAATTGCAAAAGGCCACTTAATTTCCCTCCAAAAACAGAGGTTGGTGAAAACAGTCAACATGTTCAGCTATGCAACAAAGGTTATTAATTTACATCTATCCAGAAAGTTCTTACAATCTCCTGGGAAAACAAAATGAAGTGAAAACCTGTTGCTGAAAGCCCGAGAGAACACGGTTGTATGTGGTCACTCATTAGGTTGCCTTGATTGGCAATAGTGATTGGAAATGAAAGATCAGGATCAAGGTTAGCATGCTTGCTTTCATTCTTTCTCCTCAACTTGACACTAGAAGCACTGACCTTGGCAACCAGTCTTTAAAAAGTAACAAAGAGCAACAAGCTAGAAAATAAAGAATTAAAACTCATATGTTTCATAAAAACTGAGACGAAATCTACAAAGCACTACCAATCAGAATTAAAAAGTGAATGTTTTTAGGAATGTTTCTGGATATAAGCTCAATATTTGAAACACAGCTCCATTTCTTTATACATATCTTTATAACTTGAAACAAAAATATTTACACAAACATTGAAATATGAAGTATATTAGTATAATCCTAACAAAATTTATGAAACCTCTTTACATACAATGTTATAAAAGTTATAAGAGATAAATGAAAAATCAAAGTAAATGGAGAAATACATTTGTACACTGGTCATAAGATTTTGATGTATAAATTCAGTGTAATCACCATCACAACAGGCTTTTTTTAAATCATTTTTTTGGGGGCTCATACATCGTTTTTCACAATATATAAATAAGCATACTTGTCAAGCACCCTCACATGTCCACTTCTATTATTGTTCTCCAGTTGTCCACATTTTCCCTTAAGCCCCTAGTATCGGCTTTTCCATTCCTTCCCCACTTCCCCTGGTCTCTCCTCCCCACTAACCCTCAATACTTTATACATTTTTATTGTTCTGTCATATCGTACACTGCCCGACCTCTAACAACAGGCTTTTATATGAAAATTTACAAAGCAATTCTGCAATTAAATGGAAATTCAAAGGACATTTAGAAACAACCCATTTTGTAAAACTACAAAGTTGAAAGACAAGCCACATCGAATTTTAAGGCTAATTATAAAACTAGCTGAATCTCGCCCAGGCAATATAGGTATAAAGTAAATGTATGTGCATCTGGGGTCTTAAAGACTTGAATGCAAGCGGCCATCTAGCTAAGAAGCAAGCTCACATGGAAGAGCGACCATGAGATGCCAAAGGGTTCCAGTATCAAGCATGAAAGACCTAAAATTTATACCATTATAAATGCGGGGGAGTTCAGTTTGGGGACCCAAAACTCATGAATACGTGAAGCAACATCCTCTTACAGAGGGATTGCAGCAAGGAGATGATCCAGTCTAGGTACAGTGTAGTAGCAATGAAATGTGCAACTTTCCTCGGGTTCTCAAATGCTTCTTCCCACCGACTATCATGATCCCAATTCTACCAGACAGATTTAGCTAAATGAGGCAATGTACTCTCGAGTTGGAAACATGGGGAATTTAGGATAGATGATCCCTTGGGACTAGTGGGGGGATTGGGGACACTGGGAGGGTAGAGAGAGAGTGAGAACTAATTCAGGGAGAACTAATTTCAGGGATCTACATGTGGTCTCCTCTTTGGGGTGCGGACAGTGGAGGGTGGGGTGAGAGGTGAGGTGACACAACAGACAGTGTACGGTATGAAGAGGTAATAACAATTTGTAAATTATTAGCAGTTCATGGGGGAAGAGATGGGGAAGGGGAAATGTTGGGAGTTGGAATTAAAAGAACTGGAGGAACGGGGGAAAGAGGAGCTTATGCTGGGGGCTCAAGTAGAAAATGTTTGTAAATGAATGTGGCAACATGTGTACAAGTATGCTTAATACAAACGATGTATTGAATGTTATAAGAGCTGTAAGAACCCTCAATAAAGTCTAAAAATAATAACAAAAAAATAAAAAACAAAAAAAAATTGTTCTACAGGTTAAAAAGAATTGTATCATCAGAACAGAATAAGACTAGTAGACATACAGAGGAAAGGACATAGAAGTCCTTTCTGACCTCTGCTTCCCAAGACTGCCACAAGACACAGACAATGTCTGCACATTCTCATCTACCTTACCAAGTCTGACATCAGTTGTTCCTCCGTGTATTGTCACTTCCTATCTGTGCTCCATAATTTATTGCAAAGTCTACATAGAACTCCCAGATGATGCTTAGGCTCATAGAACTTGCTAAGGATGTTAATACACCTCCTGTCCTGAAGCATTCACCATTACTTGCTCGGAGGAGTGGGAGGTCCACTCTCCCATAGTCTGTGACTAGAAGACTCCTATTAAATAATTCACTGCAATGCATCTACCTGTACACAGATGACAGATGTTTTTTCCCAACATGCAATTGAGTAGGGGAAGGGCAATTTTTTTGGCAAATAAGGCTGGAATAGCAGAATATTCTAATTAAATCTAACCTAATCAAATACCTCAGACTACATATAAATTTTAACTCAAAATGCACTAAAGAAGTAAATATAAAACCCCCAACTATAAAACTTCTAAAAGAAAACATAAGGTAAAATCTTAGTAAGCTTGAGTTATTAAAAGATTTTTTAGATACAAATTCAAATATAATACCCATAGTGGAAAATTGATACATTAAAATTAATTTTGAATGGAAAAGTTTCCAGTTTTTCAAAGATCGTTTAGAAAATGGAAAAAACAAAAAGTTTAATATTGGGAGAAAATATTTACCAGGAAGATATCTGATTTAAAGACTTGTATACACAATATACAAATAATTTTCAAGAAATTTTAAGAAAAAAAATTAATTGGAACAAAGATTGAATACCCCTGACTAAATCCTACATCTTAGTAGTATATAAAACCAAAATACACAAACAAATCAAAGCAAAAAGACTCACTGCCATCAATTCAAAGCTGAATCTTTTTTTATAAATGATATTATTAGGGGCTCCCCCAAAACCCATAATGATCAATATATACATCAATTGTTTGCATACCACATTTGCACACCTCTTGCCATCATCACCCCTAAACATCCTCCCTCCACTTAGGCCCTGAGCACCAGCTCCCCATATTTCCCCTCCATTCCCACTCCCCCTCCCCCATGACCCCTTAATAATTTACACATTGTTATCACTTTTTCAGATCATACATTGTCCAATGTGTCCTTCCCACTTCCCCACTGTCCATAATCCAGAGAGATCATATGTAGATCCCTGCAATTGGTTGCCCCCTTCCATTCCACCCTCCCTCCACCCTCCCAGGATCAATACTCCCACCACTGATCCTGAAAGGATCATTCATCCTGAATTCTACATTTCCAGTTCCAGTGTACATCCCCTGGTAGAATTGGGATCATTATAATGGATGGAAAGAAGCATTTGAGAACTAGAGGAGCGTTGCATACCTCATTGTTGCCACGCTGTACCTTGACTAGCTCTTCTCGTCCCTGCAAACCCCTATGATAGGGGATGTTGTTTCACCTATTGATGGTCTTTGGATACCCAATCTGTACTCCCCCTCATATATAATGATATCACTTTTATTTCTTTGATGTCTGACACCAGATCCATTCGATACCTCATGGTTACACAGGTTGGTGTGCTTCTTCCATATGGGCTTGTTGCTTCTGAGCTAGATGGCCACTTGTTTATTTTCAAACCTTTAAGACTCCAGATGCTATATCTTTTGATAGCCGATCATCATCAGCTTTCTTCACCACATTTGCTTATGCACTCATTTGTCATCAGGGCTCATATCAGGAAGGTGAACATGCAATGCTATGATTTTTAGTTCTGGAATCCTGATAATTGATCCCTTTGACACTTCGTGGTCCCACAAGCTGGTGTGCTTCTTTCATGTGGGCTTTGTTGCTTTTGAGCTAGATGGCCACTTGTTTACCTTCAAGCCTTTAAAAGCCCAGACACTATATCTTTTGATTGGCAGACACCATCCTCTTTCTTCATCATACCTACTTATGGGCACATTTGTCTTCAGTGATCATGTCATGAAGGTGCACATCATGGAATGCCAATATAATAGAACAAAACATTCTTGCCCTGAGGAAGTACTTGAGTGGAGGTCCAATGCCCATCTGCTCTCCTAATACTACCCTATAAGTTTATGCACAAAGATCTATTTCCCCATCGTCCTATATAAATGTAATTCACCTATGTATATGCTCATATTTAGACCTATATAAATGCCATTTACCACCTAGTTCTTTTCTCTATTTCCTTTTACTTTCCTCTTGTCCCACTATCATACTCAGCCTCCATTGGAGTTTCAGAATATTCTGTTACATTACTCTTGATGAATCCCTATCAGGCACCTCACACCAACCTTGTCACTGATTTTTTTTTATGATTTTTTTTGTTTTTTCGTTTTGTTTTTGGGGAGTGTCACTGTCCTCTAGTGGGAGTGGGTAGCCCAGCCTTGCTCTTGGAGAGCTGCTGCTGGATTTGAACTGCCAACCCAGTGGGCCGCAGTCCCACACTCAACCACTATGCCACCAGGACTCAGTCCTGTCACTGATTTTTAATCTCTTGTTATTCCCTTATCCCTTTCCCCCCTCCTCCCTATTTCCCACCTCCCCTACCCCAATCCCGTCCCAGAACCATCATTCCTGTCATTTCCACTTCAAGACTTCATCCAATCTATCTTATCTAAATAGACCTGCAGAGACAACAATATGTACAAAAAACACAGGCATGCTAAGATGAAGCAACCAAAAAAATTAAAATGATAACAAAAAACCCCAATGTCATATATATGTAAAAAATAAATGTAATAACAAAATAAAAACATTTAAATAGTTCAGGTTCTGTTCGTTGGCCTCCAAGTGTGGCCCCCAGTTGAGTCACATGGGTGCCACACGCTGGCCCCAAAGTATATCCTTGGCATTCTAACAGGAGCTCCATGCTTTGTTGCACAATCTTAGTTTTTTGCCATGGTAGGATTGGGTCAGACAGGGTATAATCCCAATCCCTTTTCCCCACTGTTGTCCCTGAAGGACCTTTTGTCAGCATGGGAAGCCATAGTTCCTAGTGGGACTGGCCACATGATCTTCTGTGTGCATCGGCTGTTCTGAGTGGAAATATCGTCCTGAAGGCTCAGTGGGCCAGGAAGTACTCCATTCTCTCTTCCTTCCCTTTCATTTGTTCTTGGGTGCTCTGGTCAGACATATCTCACTCCCCAAGCTTCAGTTTCAGTGTTGTCCTCCAAACCACACACTCCTGGGGGAAGAGGCAGCTGCCACCTTAGTTGGAATCGAGGTTGGGGGTTCAGACTCCTCCACTGGTTCCCCGCTTCATGACGTCACACAGCATTCACATTCTGAAACCCCGGGTTTAAATGTGGTCCCTTTTTCTCTGTGAAGATATAAACATATGCTCCCCTTAGGGAGATAAGTACCCTCTTTCCTCTCTACACATCACCACCTGCCTCCCCGCCCCCCACCACATTTGGCTGCCATATGTAGCCTTCACCATATGAAGTGAGATAAAGATTTGATCAAGCCCCTTCCATAATACGTGGGCCTCCCCCCAGAAACTTGTATATACAGAAACTTTTTCCCAATGCCACTTTTGCTTTTTTTATTATTATTCAGCTTACTTCAGCGGACTCATGTTGTACATGTCCTTTTGCGCTTGACTAACTTCACTTAGCATAATTTCCTCCAGTTCTTCCCATGTGTTGATATGGTTCATACGTTCATCACTACTTTTCAGTGATGCATAGTACTCCATTGTATGTATGTACTACAGCTTTTTAATCCATTCTTCAGTTGATGGAAATTTGGACTGTTTCCAACTCCTTGCAATTGTGAACTGTATTGCAATGAACATTTGAGCACAGATGTCTGCTCATGGATTGTTGCTTGACTCTTCTGGGTATTTGCCCAGTAGGGGGATTGCTGGGTAATATGGTTGTTCAATTTCCATCTGTTTTAGATAGTGCCAAATCGATTTCCATAGTGGCTGTACATCCTACAAGTTCATCAGCAGTAGATAAGTGTTCCTATCTCCCCACAGCCTCTCCAACACTTAATTGCTTTCTGATCTTTTTGAATTGGGTTATCCTTGAAGGACTTAGGTGGTATCTTGTTGTTGTTTTGATTTGCATTTCTTTTATGGCTGATGATTGGGAACATTTTCTCATATGTTGATTGGCCATTTGGATTTCTGTTTCTGTGAAACTTCTGTTCAGGTTCTTTGCCTACCTCCTCAGTGGGCAGTTAGTTTTGGGGAAGCAATCAGGGTATTAAAGATTTTAGTAATAAGGCCTTTATCAGATTTATCATGGCTAAAGATATTTTCCCAGTCCGTCTGCTCCCTTATTACTTTCTTGGTGAATTCTTTAATGTACACAGGTGTTTTATCTTTAGTATATCCCACTTGTCTATTTGTCTCTCCTCTGTGTTTGTGTCCTTCCCTATTTCTGATAGCCTATGCAATCCCTGTGCCAACGTTCTCAGCTTGGTCTCAATGCCTTCATTGATGGCCCTAATTGTTTGGGGCTTTACTTTGAGGTCTGTAATCCACCATGAGTTTATTATAGGCATAGAGTGAGATAAAAACCTTGTTTGATTTTTCTATAGATAAATATCCATTTTTTTCCAGCACCACTTGTTGAAAAGGGATCTGCTTTCCATTTGATATTTTGGGGGCCTTTATCAAAGATCATTTGTCTATATGCTGATGTTTATATTTATGGGGTTTCAGTTCTTTTCCATTGGTCTGAGTATCTATCATTATGGCAATACCATGCTTTTTTGACCGCTGTGACTGTATAGTATGTGCTAAAAGCGGGTACTTTAAGCCCTCCCACGATGTCCTTCTTCTTGAGGAGTTCTCTGCTAGTTCTGGACTTCTCTCTCCATCAGAAGTTGGTAATCCTTTTTTCCATTTGTTTGAAGAAAGATGAAGGTAATCCTATCAGAATTGCATTAAACTTAGATAGTACCTTGGGTAGAAATGACATGTTTATTATATTGAGTCTTCTGATCCACGAGCAGGGGATATTCTTCCATTTGTTGAAGTCACTCTTGGTTTCCTATAATAGGTTCTGTAATTTTTGTCATATAGATCTTTTGTTCTTTTAGTCAAATGTATCTCTAGATATTTCAATTTGTGCGTGGCTATTGTGAAGGATACCTCTTCTTATTAATCTCCTCCTATATGGTCTTATGTGATGTGTATAGCAGTCTGATCGATTTCTGATTGTGGATCTTGTGTCCTGCCATTTTGCCATACTCTTCTATTGTTTCCAGTACTCTTGTTTGGAATTTTCCATATATAAAGACATATACTCCGCAAATAATGATAATTTCACCTCTTCTTTCCCCAGGTGAATACCTTTTATGTCTTTTTTTTCCCTTATTCTGTTAGGTAAAACCTTCAGCATATTAAATATGAGTGGGAACAAGGGACATTCTTATCTGGTCCCCCTTTTTCTTTTTTTTCTAAATAATTTTATTGGGTGCTCTTACAGCTACTACAACATTCAGTACATCATTTGTATCAAGAACATTTGCACACATGCTGCCACATACATTTCCAAACATTTTCCACTTGAGCCCTTGGTACAAGCTCCTCTTTAAAAAAACAAAAACAAAAACAAGAAACCTCCCCTTTGCCCTCCCCCCTTTTTTAAATGAATCGTTTTATTTGGGGTCCATACAACTCCCATCACAATCCCTAACAACATCAGTTGTATGCAGGACACATTTAAACACCCATTGCCATCATCACTCTCAAAACATTCTCCCTCCCTCCAGGCCCCCATTATCAGCTCCCTATATTACCCTTCCTCCCCCCCTTCCCCTTAAACCCTTAGTAATTCACAAATTATTTTTTCCATCCTGTACACTGTACAATGTGTCCCAACACTCACTTCCCTGTTGTCCGTGTCCCAGAGAGGAGGCTACGTATAGATCCCTGAAGTTGGCTCTCCCTTTCTATTCCTCCATCCCTCCACCCTCCTGGTATTACCACTCCTATTACTAGTCTTGGTGGATCATCTATCCTAAGTCTCTCATGTTTCCAACTTCACTGTACATCTCCTGGTCTAGCTGGATTTATGTGGTAGAATTGGGGTCATGATAGTTGTGGGAGGCAGCATGAGAACTAGCTCCTACCCTGTATCTTAACTGGCTCATCTCTTCCTTGTAACCCCTCTGCAAAAGGATGTCACCTCACCTATTCATGAGCTTTGGGTCCCCACTCTCTACTCCCCCTCATTAATAATAATATAATTTTAGCTCATTGATGCCTGATACCGGATCCCTTCACCACCTCATGATCACACAGGCTGGTGTGCTTCTTCCGTGTGGGCTTTATTGCTTCTGAGCTGAATGGCCGCTTGTTTATTCAAGCCTTTAAGTCCCCAGATGCTATATCTTTTGGTAGCCGGACACCATCAGCTTTCTTCACCACATTTGCTTATGCACACATTTGTCCTCAGGGATCATATCAGGAAAGTGAGCATGCAACGTTGTGCTTTTGAGTTCTTGAAGCATATGATATCTCATCCCTTTGACACCTCATGATTTCACAAGCTAGTGTGCTTCTTCCATGTGGGCTTTGTTGCTTCTGAGCTAGATGGCTGCTTGTTTACTTTCAAGCCTTTAAGTCCCGAGACACTCCATCTTTTGACAGCCGGGCACCATCAGTTTTCTTCACCACCTTTTCTTATGTCTTCAGTGATCATGTCGGAAAGGTGAGCATCTTGGAATGCCAATTTAATAGAACAAAGTGTTCTTGAACCGAGGACATACTTCAGTGGAGGTCCAATGCCCATCTGTTGTCCTATTACTAACCCTATAAGTATACACATTAATCTCTTTCCCCATCCTCACTTATAAATATATGGCCCTGTCTACATTCCTGTATTTGAACCTCTATAAATGTTCATTATCCCCCAGTTCCTTCCTCTATTTCCATTTGCCTCCCTCTTGTCCCACTGTCATGCTCACTCTCCATTTGTGTTTCAGTATTTTTTCTCTGTTACATTATTCTTAATCAATCCCTATTGGCCTTCTCTCACCCACCTTGTCCCTGCATTTGTATCAATTGTTATTCCCTTTTTCCTGGGCTGGTTGACATCACCACCTTTCCCCCTCCTCCCCCTCTTCAATGTCCCCTACCCTGGAGCCATCAGTCCTCTCATTTTTGCCTCCAACCTCTTTGTCCAGTCTATCTTTTCTAGATAGACCTGTAGAGGTAGCAATATGTACAAGAAAGGTCTCCTAAAATGGTGCAACTTAGGCAAATAAAACAATGATGACAATAGCCAGAAACCTCCTCAATGTACTATACAATATGTAACAGAATAATAAAAATAATAGCAATATAAGAACCTGTATAAAGTTCAAGCTCTGTAGTTGACCTCCTAGAGTGACCCCTGGTTCAGTCGGATGGGGTACCAATAACCTGGCCCCAAAGTATATCCTTGGCACTCCATCTGTGACTCTATGCTCTGTTGCACACTCTTAGTGCTTTGCATTGGTGTGGTGGTGTCCGACAGGGTATAATCTTGACCCCGCTTCTTCCTGGCCCCAATAGGCCTTGGGTCTGCGAGGGTAGCCGTATTTCATAATGGGGCTGGCCGTGCAGTCCGTTTTGTGCAGTAGCTGTTCTGAGCGGGATTATTGTCCTGAAGGCTCGGTGGGATTGTGTTCATCTTTACTCCATTTACTATTACATTGGCTGTTGGTTTTCATATATAGCTTGTATTGTCTTGAAGAATTTTCCTTCTATTCCTATCTTGAGTGTCTTAACCAGGAATTAATGTTGATGTTGTCAAATGCTTTTTCTGCATCTCTTGATATTATCATGGTTGTGATAGTTTTTCATGTCAATGTGGCAAAGGATACTAATGGTCTTTCATATGTTGAACTGCCCCTGCATCCCGAGTGTGAACCGCACTTGGTCATGGTAAATTATTTATTTTAAATACTTTTTTGTTCTGTTGGCCAGTATTTTATTAAGTATTTCTGCATAGATGTTTCATGAGGAATGTTGGTCTGTAGTTCACAGTTCTTGTGGGATCCTTGTCCTGTTTCCTTACCAGTATTATACTAGCTTCATAGAAGGAGTTTGGGAGTTTGCCATATTTTTCTATGCTTTGGAAGAGTTTGTGTAGGATTGTTGTCAATTCTTCCCTGAATCCTTCATAGAATTCTGTAAAGCCATCAGGTCCAGGTGATTTTTTTGTTGGTAATCCCTTGATAACCTTGTCTTTTTCTTCTATTGTTATGGGTCAGTTGAGATTCTTGATGTCCATTGGGGATACTCAATGGAGGGACTGTTTTTCCAAGAATTTGTCCATATCTTCCAAGTTTTTGAATGAATACTGTGTAATTATTCTTTTGATTTCATGAGGGTTAGTTGTGATGCCCCCTCATTCATCCCTCATTCTTGCTATTGAAATGTTTTCCCTCCTTTCTTCAATTTGTCTCAATGCTGATTTTTAATGACCTTCTAGGACAGGGTAGATCTGGCATTGGAAAATTTACTCTAAAATCCATAGATTTCTAAACTTATTTGGCCTATAGTCCCCTTTTCAGAAGAAAAAAAGAGGCAGTGTCTATTCGCAATTAAGTATTATTTCAACCAAGCCCAGATCCAGGGAAATGTGTAGCTTTTGAAGTCTCCTGAGTCATCCCTGTGGAGGTAGGATGGCCCATGTTGGGAATGTGTGATCATATGAAGCTTTTAAATATGGCTTTTCTACCCAAGTTTGAAAATCTCATCCATCAACTGGTGGTGACTGATCAAACAAAGCGTGTTTAACACTTAAGAGTCCCCCTACATTTCTCCTAGTGTCCTCTCTCCCTCCATCACACTTTCCTGACTGCCCTCTTATTGTACCGCCAAGTCAGGCTGCATCCACCCCGTATTTAGCAGTCTGCTTTCCCTCCCTCTTTCACTCAAGACAACCATCGAAGTATGGTTATTTCTATGTGGAATCCTTTTCTTTATTTTATGCAATATTGATCTGATATAATATGTTTTCTTCCCTGACTGACTTGTCTCCGAATAATATCTTCCAATTTCATCCATGCTGTCTGATATCTGGAAGTTGAAAATTCAAAAATATTAACTATTTTTCTTCAACAATTAGTCTATTCCCTGACTTTGTCGAAAAATTAATTTCTCCACTAGCAATAGGAATGCAAGTTTTTCAAAGCAAATATTTCTTGGGCGTTGCGGATAACTCAAAATTATAGAGGCAAATAATTTGTCACCCATTAGAAAAGTGTGTCTAAGTATGTAAAAGAGAGGAGTCTTTTGTTTAAAATGTTGTGTCATTTCATGAGACTAGAAATACAACATTAAATAAGTCATTTAACTCTCCTAATTTCAGATTAGCAATTTCCCTTTGAATAGTATGAAATTTATTTAACTGATGTTTGGAAAACATTCACATTAAAATATATGGCACATTATTTTTGTATGTGCTTAAATCAATTTTTGAGATACATTACTAAGATACACTTGGTTTCAGTTATTAAAAAATACTACTGGAAATACAAGATTTTATAATACTTTGTGAAGTTCAACATTTAGATTTTTATTATTTCTTCTTGAATAAAAAATAAAATCCAAGAAAATTTACCAGAAATTCAAATGAAATATTAAATATCACTTTAATTAGAACAGATTTATGGGATCATTAAAAGATAATTATTGTTTTGTTATCAGAAGCAGCAGCTTTAATTACATAATTAAGTTTTAGATTGTTTTCATTATGTACAGGAAGCCTCTTGCAATTCTAATTCATCTCATTGCTTTCAGCTGTGGTGTTGCAACCAGGTGTATATTTTAAGTTAAAATCATCAATATATTTACACAGCTTGTGTTGATTACTCTTAAAATGTTTTCAATTCCTTAAATACATAATAACAACTGCATAAGTGACTTAGAGAGTGATTGTCCTTTTGTGGGATCCACTATATTCCTGCTGATGGCCATTTTATTCTTGGCATTTTTGCATCACTCCTTAGAAAAACCACACAAATCTATCTGTCACTCTGGAGACTCTTATCAACATTTTAGTGCCTCATCTAAATTCATATTAAAATTGAATTTCTCTTCAAATTGTCATTCATTGCGCTTGAAGTGTCTCTATAGGATAATGCTGGCCACTGAACAAAAGTATGAGTGGCAAAGGACTCACAAGTGATTCCATAGTTAGAGTTATTTAAAACATTCATTAAAAACCTTCTAAAAAGATCTAACTTACACATTCGACTGTAATATTGTCATTCCCCTACTGTGTTTTCTCTATCATGGCTGATGATTATTACTGCGTAATAACTTCAGATATTCACAAACAGTAGTTATACACTAGTGATATGCACTCAGAAAGCCAATAAATAAATAAACAACTCACTGGATCAAGTGGATCCCAACTCAGAGAGAGCTAGTACAACTGCACCTGTGGTCCTGAGGCTATCAGTCTTTCCAATTGAAGACAACCTCATCTTTCTCCCACAGAGTGGCTGGTGGGTTCAAACATTTGTCCTTATAGTTAACAGAACAAAATGTAACCTACTAACCACCAAGACACTTTGCGGCTTGCACAGGTTAACAGAAATATATTGCTTGTTATTGTTAGCATAAGTGATTACGCTCTTGTCATTGTGCTTGAGTATATTCTGACGCATGAAGACCCAACAGACTTGGCTAGAACTGTCCTTGTGGGTTTCCCAGACTGCCACTCTTTATAAGAGAAAAAACCCTATCTTTCCATCAGGGAGTGTTTGGTGGTTTTGCACTGCAGACCTTGTGAAATTTTGCCCCATCCATAACCATTACACCATCAGAGATGCTTCTTTAGCTCTTGAAAACTTTAAAAATTCAGGATTACCTGTCTCATAGCTGAGTATCATAGTACTGAGTCCTTACTGATAAATAGTGTTGGCTTTTGAAATAGTTAATGCTCATGAAAGGTTAAATCTGACACCTGTCTTCCATATTGTGGAAGCAGATTAGTTTGGGATATGAACATATATCTATAAAAATGTGTTTCTTATCAGTCGCTACCATTCAGGGTGTTTTTCCATAGGCGCTTATAACTTGAATTGTAGTAATCTCCAAAAAAATAGTTTTTAGAAGTGCTTGGAAAGGGAAGACGTGAAATAAGATGCAAGTAGTTTATTTATGGATCCAGGTGGGAAAATGGTGTAGTTTCAGTCAATCTTTAGAGTAGAAGATGATAGTGAATTTGCTGAATATCCATGAAAATATAAACCAGAGCATAAAGTCATATATGATAAAAAGCATTTGAATCATCTACATTGGATGTATATTACAGCTGTAATGGATTACCACAAATGTAGTGATTTAATACAACACAGATTATTATTTTCTAGTTCTGTAGATTAGAAATCCAACAATGGGTCTCACAGCTAAAATCAAGATATTGGCTTGCCCTTTCTGGGGTCTATCCAGAAGAATGTGTTTCTTTGTCCATTTTTCAGCATCTGATCTTAATTCTACATTTTTTCAAAGCCAGACAGATCAGATCTCTCTGACAACACATCTCTACTTGAGAACCAAGGAAAAAGGTTCCTTGCTTCTAAGAAATTGTATATTGAGGTTAAGATAATCCAATATATTTTAATTGATAGGCATGTACAATAAAAACACATTTGAAAAGTTGTTTTATTTGTTCTTGTTTTGCCATGATAAGTAACACACTCACAAGTTTGGGGAATTCCAGCCCAAGTGCACAACCCTGGAGTCAATTTCAATGCATAGTCACATGTGGGGCAGAGAAGACAGTTTCATAGAGTTCCCAAAGTCATACATCAAGTGCTTTATCACCCTACCACCAACGCTCATATTTTTCTGGGGTTTTGATCTTTAGATTCTGCATACTATAGTACTCATACTGTGCTTATTGTATCTTCTAAAAGTAAAACATAGTTTGAATGATTATATGATAGGTCAGTCATCAGGTTTCATTTTCATAAAGAGGATGTTACGTTATTTGTCAATTCAGTCAACAAATTTGCCTTTTTGTACTGTAGAGAATCAAATATTGCTAAATTTCAGGCAAATCTTGTACCTAATGAAAATGTTTTTGTTGAAACTTTTATTAAGATTGGGGCCTGGGGCTGAGCCCCGGTGGCGTAATGGTTGTGTGCGGGACTACGGTCCACTGACTAGGTGGTTCAAATCCAGCAGCAGCTCTCCAGGAGCAAGGCTTGGCCACCTACTCCCACCAGAGGGTAGTGATGCCCCCCGCCAAAAAAAAAAAAAGATTGGGGCCTGGTAAAGGATATTAACTTGTCTAAAAGGACAGAATCTGTAATAGAAAGGTTAGATTATCATTTAAACTATTCTAACCATTGTTCTGATGAACCTCTTTGCTAATTAAAAACATCCAGGTGATCATTATTTGCAGATATGAACCTACAATGCAGATTGTGTTTAACCATATTTTTGTGTTTGTTTTCTTAACTCATATACACACATAGCATGCAGTACAAACAGCAAACAGGAACTGTTTCCAAGACTAATAATAATAGCCAAAAATTGAGCACATACTTTGCGTCAGGACTACGATCAGTCTCCCAACTAACTAATGTACCAAGTTTTACTATTCATTTTACAGATGAGAAAACCGAGACACTAGATTCTAGTAATTTTGACAGGTCACACAGCTCCAAAAAGTCAGAACCAGGTTTTGCATCCAGTCTCAGATTTTAGAACCCAAAGCTCTCTTGCTAGGTTCTGGGGTTATAATTTATCTAAATTAAAGGTACCTCACCTTTTTTTCTTTCAAGCTAGTTTTTCCGCCATGTCCTCATCAAATTTTACTGCCGTTGCCACTTTAATGATTTTCAAAACTTTTGCCTGCTTTATATAGCTGTTCCTGTGCTGCTCATTTTCATAAAACTTAATGCCATAGAGTCAATTCTGACTCATAGTGACCATCTAGAACAGAATAGAACCGCCTCGACTGGTTTCCCAAACTGGAGCACTTGAAGGGCATTAAAAGCCTCAGTCTTTCTCTCTCAGTGTAACTGGCATTTTTGAACCGCTGACTTCATGATTGGCAACCGAGAGCATAATCTCTATGCCACATCTCTTCAAAAATCCACGCATTTTTCAATCACATTCCCGAAAGCATTTTCTATGCTCCTTTCATAGACTGAAAACAGCTTTTCAGATGAGATTATCCCCAATGCTTTGTTACATTCTGTCCATTTCTCAGAGAGCACAATCTCCCAACCGAACCTGTTTGTCTTTCAAGATTCAATTCATATGCTGCTTTCAAAAGGATGCCTCCTCTCTTTACCCATGTTGCTTACTTGTCCTTCCACAGTATGTCCAGAGAAACCTTTCATGCACATAACAAAAACTCAATTGTTGAGGTGTTTTTTTTTTATTTGAATAAACTGAGAATGTTATTCATGTACACATCCCCACCACCCATTATTAGCTTGGCTGAAAGTGAGGTCTATAGAATGAATCAGAATCAGAGGAGACAGAAGAAGAAAAGAGGTGGAGAAATGAAGCAAAATATCTTCTTTCTTTGTTAATACCCTTAGAGACTCTCAGCAAACAATCAAGTATTGAGTAAGACTGCCATCGTGTAATGTAGTCTAAAAGGCATTTGAGTAGAGCATAAATGTCAGACAAAGGAATGCCCAAACAAGGCAGGAGAGCAAAAAGAGAAGGAAAACTCTAGAGAAGTTTGAAATGAACATACCTTTCCCAGTTTTACAAGGCCATGGAAGGTCAGAGGTGGAGAGGGGGGTATTTGATTTAGTATACTCAGAACATTATTGGGATTAAAAACAAAAAAAATTTAGAAGAGATAGTGAAAAGAAAATACCCTTTGCAAAGAAAAAAGACAGTCCCCATAATGCAGATATCTGCCTTACTTGCAAATCATTTCTAGGACCTCACCTCCCTATTATATTGAATATTCCAAGTATGATCTTTACAGGTCTATAGAAATTTCCAGTATAATCATTCCATTCCATGAACTCATTATTTTTAGGGATGCAAACAATTTCATTGTTTGTATTTATCAGAGTGTCTTTATCCATTCTTCTATTGATAGACATTTTTGCTCCTCCCCCATCTTCTTGCTATTATAAACAGTGCTGCGATGAATATGGGTTTATTGTCTGCAGTTATTAGGATTTGCACTTCCTTAGGGCATACATGCAGCAGAGGGATTGATGGATAATATGGAATTCCTATTCCCAATCTTTTGAGTTGCATATCACTTTCTACATTGGTTATACTTAATGACAGTCATAAGAGCAGTGTATGAGGTGTCCATTCTCACAGCAGCAACTCCAGCACTTGTTATTTTGGATTTTCTTTTTAATTAGGCTGTCATTGTTGGAGAAAGGTGGCCTCTCATTGTTGCTTTGCTTTACATTTTTCAGGATGAAATGTAATCATGAGTGTTTCTTTATATATCTGTGGGCCATTTTGATGTCAAATTTGCTCAACTTTCTATTAATGACTTTGACCCACTTTTTAATTTGATTATGTGACAGTGGAGAAGCACAATATCAGCAGCTAACATTAGACCAGGTCCTCACGTTTTCTTAGCAAGGTGCTTGTTGTGATTTTCTTGATATAGATTCTATAAATTAGTGCCTTAACTGTTGTTTCATTGTTTAAAAAAATTTCCAATTTTTCTTTACTCTTTTTATGAAGTCTTTTGATGCATATGTCTTGTTTTTTAGTAGGTATAAATCAGCTATGTTGTCATCTAAGGGTATATTTTCTTCTTTATATTTGAGAGTGTGTCTATGAACTGCAAAAGGGCATTTAAGTTTGTCTCTACTTTCTCATCAATGATTTTTATGAATCTGGGTTTTATGTTTACATCTTTGATCTGTGTTGTTAATTTGTGTTCCTTATATGTAGAACTTGTTTTATTCTTCTACAGATGAAAATCCAATTTTGCCAGCACCATTTGTTAAAGATACTGTCTCTTTTCGTTAAAATTGTTGTTTTTTGTGTAGCATCAATTGTATGTAGGTAAATGCATTTATTTCTGGGTTTTTTAATTTTTTCCCGTGTTTTCTATTATGTTCAATTGGTATATGTATCTCTCATTATACCAATTAGCCAATTATAAAAGACCTATCATTTTATGAAACCACTCTTGTAACTGAAAAAAAAACTCAACAGGATAAAGACTCTCATAACAAAGAGAAAGGGCATTGGAGATTCAAATGGTGGTAGGAAAGAGGGAAGATAAAACAATGCATCAGGCAGTTGCCTGGGCTTAATGTTGGTAAAATAGAAAAAAAAATAATCAACAAGATACCACTTGTTTTTCATACTATGGGTATTTGTATGTTACTGTGATGCTGGAAGTTACCCACTGGCATGCAATTAATGAAATTATTGTTGAAAGGCATGCACCATCCACAAAAGCTAGTGATGAGACAATTTAAGAATTCTACCAACTTCAGTCAGAAATTGACCAACTATGCAATCAAGATATATTGATAATTATTGGTCATTGAATGAAGACTAGAAAACAAAGAGGAAAGAGTATAAAGTGTACATTGAACATTGTACAAAGTGTACATTGTACAAAGTGTACATTGTACACTGACAGAAAAACTGATGAACTCTGGGAGGACATCATGAACATCACAGAAAGCAAAAGATCAAAGTAGATAACAAAATAAATCTGAAACATTCTCTAAATTGTAGAATAGCTATGGCAAGTGGAAGAAATCATTTTTTAAAAAGAGTTGAACAGAAAGTTTCACAGGATAGCTCTAGAAGAAAGAGTATTATAATGAAATGTGAATGTACACAATCCTGTTAGAAATTCCAAAAGGTTCTAATCCCACGAGAGGGCAGTGATGCCCCTCCCCCCAAAAAAGAAAAGAAATTTAAAAAGGAAGAACATGTTCCTTATATCCCCAACTGAACTCTAGAAAAAAATTATGCTTTGAGTTGCAATATTGAAATATTCTATGAACAAAATATTGAATGATGCCAGCAGCATCAAAAGAAGTTAGAAAGAATACACAGACTAACTGTACCCAAAAGAAGGAGTCTACTGTGTTAGTCAGGGTTCTCTAGAGAAACAAAACCAGGACACTAATAATTTTATATATAACTATGTGGATAGAAAGATATCGAACATGAGAAATAAAAAGTTAACTAATCTATAAAGCAGTATGAATGGCGTGCAACTCATTTGCATGAGACACCTAATAAGCTGGCAGTCCTTCAAGTCTTGAGGGACACTGGTTAGTCCTCTGTAGAGAAATCCAGGCTATCTGGCCACAAACAGCAAGGCAGGTCACCCACAGTCAGCCAGATGACAGGGTCCGACAGTTGCCAGCTCAAGAGATGTATATTCCACTAGCGTGGCGAAGCAGGGCTTAAAGAAACCTCAGCTCACAGACACAGAACCTGAACTCGCAGCAACACAGTACATGCATTAGGTGCCCCATGGGTGGTGTAGCTCGCAAATCGAAGCACATGACAAGCAAGGCAGCCAGCTGATCTGAAGATCCAAAAGCAAGAGAGAAAAAGCCAGAGCTTGCCAAACCATTTCTATTTCCGCCCTTCAATTAATCTCACATGTGTTCATCGGCCTTGTTGTCACAACAACTCACCTAACTTCATTGGTCATGTTGTCACAACAAACCTACCTATCACATCTACATTCCACCATTTCAGGAAGTACTGCAAGAAAATCATACTGATGGAAGGGGTTCAAGCTGCAGTGAAGGCATGCCCCAAAAACCAGGCTCCAGGAATTGATGGAATACAAATTTAAAAATCAAAATATCATTATAAAGACAAGAAAGATTTTTAAAAAACAAATGTATTTGAAAGGAGTATGGAAAGCATTTGCTGATGAAAAACAATGATTGAATCATTCAGTATGGATTACAACTCAATGTGAAGACCCAAATCCTTGCAACTGAACCAGAATGATAAAGAGAAAAGGTTACAGTCATCAAGGATTCCTGCATGTGTAGAAGCACAGTCAATGCTCATGGAAGCAGCCATCAGGATCTCAAAATTTTGCTTGCATTAAGTAAGTGTGCTAATCATGATTTTGTAAGAGTATTGAAAAACAAGGACATCACTTTGGAGACTAAGGTGCACCTGACCCAAGCCATGGTATTTCATAGTTGGACATTAAATATGGAAAACTAAGAGGAATTGGTACATTTTAATTTTAGTTCTGCAGAATATTGAAAGTATTATGTACTATAAAAGGCCAAACATTGCCCCTAGAGTTGTTGCAGCGCGGCCCGTGCCACTGCTGTGTCATTAGAGGCCAGAGAGAAGAGGGGCTGTGGCACGTCCTGGCTCAGGGGTCTGATGTGAACCACCTGACTGACTGGGAGTCCCACAGTCATGCACCTGCGGGACCTGAAAAGTGGGGGGAAGGGGGGTCGTTAAGTCGTTTGCAGTGACAAGATCCTGGCAGCGGGATGACAGTGCTCTCCGGCCGGCTGGTTAACTTAATGCATGAAGGCAGGTGATGACCCGCTTGTGGGCATTGGCCACAGTCGGACTGAACGCCACCATTCTGCCAAGACTCAGTCACAGACCACGGTGCAGACTGCAGCCTCTGCTCCATGCTAGGAGCACGTCCCCCTGTGACAGGCACAGAAACTGCAGTGGGGGTGGCGCATGCATCACAGACAAGAGTTTGGCAGAAGTGAACTGAAGATGACCCTGTGTCTGTCCCCACATGGCCACCAGCTGCGGGGTCTGCTAGGAGGATCGGGGGATCTGGCAGAGCCAAGTGAAGAAGAAATCCTTTGGAAAAAATAAAGTGAATCGAAGGTCCAAAAACAAAACAAAACAAAACAAAAAGACCAAACAAATCTGTCTTGGGAGAAGGATGGCCAGAGTTCTCCTTAAATCCAGGATGGAAAAATTGTATTTCACATCTATTGGACACATTGTCAGGGGAGGCCAGTTCCTGGAGAAGGACATCATGCTTGGCAAAGTAGAGGGACAGCGAAAAAGAGAAGGCCCTCAAAGAGATAGATGGACGTCATGGCTGCCACAATGAGGTTGAAGCATAGGAGCAATTGGGCTGATGGATCAGGACTATGCATTGCTTCTTTATTCCTTTAATCTTTTTTTTGGTTGTTTGTTTTTGGGGCATCACTGCCCTCTGGTGGTGGCAGTAGGCGGTCCAGCCTTGCTGCTGGATTTGAACCTCCAACCCAGTGGGCCGCTGTCCCGTGCACAACCTCTACACCACCAGGGCTCAGCCCCCTTTAATCTTTTCATTGGGGGCTTGTACCACTCATCACAATTCACCCATGCATCCATTTTGTCAAGCACTTTTGCGCCTTTGCTTCCCTCATCGTTCTCAAAACACTTTCCACTTGAGACCCTGGTATCTGCTCCTCATTTTTCCCCTCCCTCCCTACTCACCCACCCCCATGAACCCCTGATAAATTATAAATTATTATTATTTCATATCTTACATGATCAAATGTCTCCCCTCATCAGCCTCACCCATCTGTGGGCAACTGGACATTCCCTCACAGAAGGCCTGGGGAGGGGATAAGTCAGTAAGGATGCAGTGTAGCAATGATGAAACATACAATGTTCCTCTAGTTCTTGAATTCTTCCTCCCTCTATCCCCCCATCATGATCCCAGTGCTACCTTACAAATTCAGCTGGACTGGAGGATGTACACTGATACAAATAGAAATTGGAAACACAGGGAATCCAAGCCTGACGAACCCCTCAGAACTGGTGGCAAGAGGGGTGATAATGAGAAGGTGGAGGTAAGGTGGGTAGAGAGGGAAAATAGGTTGCAGGGATCTACATATGGCACTGTTGTTGTTGAGAGGGTTGGTACATTCTTTTTGTTGTTCATAGGGTTGCTAAAGGTCAGAATCGACTCGATGGCAACCATTGACAACAGGATTTAAATATTTTAACAAGTTGATGAAACACTAGGACCACTTGCTTATCTATGGCAAGAAATTTGGAAGATAACCACCAGGCCAACTAACTAGAAGAGATCCATAATTGCCCATTCCAAAGAAAAATGATCCAACAGATCTTTTATAAATATGTTATAGATGTTGCAAATATTCCATGCAAGTCAAATGTTAAGGATTATCAAATGGCTGTTGTAGCAATACATTGACAAGGAGCTGCCAAATTTTCCAAAAAGACGCAAGTGGAATAAGAGAGAGACATCATTGTAGCTATCAGGAGGATGTTGGCTAAAGGCAGAGAATACTAACAAAATGTTTTCTTCTGTTTTATTGCCTATGCCAAAGCATTCGGCTATATGGCTCATGATAAACTATGGATAGTCTTGAGAAAAAATGAGAATTCCAGAACATTCCATTGTACTCTTATAGAACTTGTACAAGGATCAAGAGTCAAATGTGCAAACAAAACAAGAGAATGCTGCATGTTTTAAAATCAGGAAGAATGTTAGTCAAGCTTCTGTACTCTCACTGTACTTATCAAATCTGTATGTTGAATACATCATTAGGAGAAACAGTTTTATATGAAGAATGGACATCAGAATTGGAGAAAGGCTTGTTAACAAGGTATGATATAGAGATGACACAGCTTGGCTTGCTTTACGTGAGGATGACTTGAATCCTTTGCCGATGAAGTCAAGGACTGCTGCCTTCCACGTGGTTTTGATCTCTGTAAATAAGTTCAAAATCCTTACATCTGTACCAATAGCTATCATCACAATAAATGGAAAAATATTGAAGTTGTTAAGAATTCCATCTTGATTGGATCCACAGTCAATACCCCTGGAAGCATCGGTCACAGGATCAAAAGACATGTGGCATTGTGCCAATCTGGACAAGAACTCCATAGTGTTAAAAATATGGAGTTTAGGGCTGAGCCCCAGTGGCATAGTGGTTGTGCGCGGGACTGCGGCCCACTGGGATGGAGGTTCAATTCCAGCAGTGGGACTGGGCCTCCTACTCCCACCACCGAGAGCAGTGATGTAAAAAAAAAATATATATATATATATATATATATATGGAGTTTAAGGACTTCAGTGGGCTCATATTCATGTGAAAGTTGGACATTGAATAAAAAGAATGAAGAAGATTTGATGTATTAAATTGTGGTGCAGATAAAGAAAATTGAAAGCACAATGGACTGCCAAATCTGTCAGCCGGAGCAGACCTTAGAAGCAGGGATTGTGAGATTTTGTCTGTCATGCTTCAGATATGTCGTCAAGAGAGCCCAATCCTTGAAGAAGGACATCATTCTTGATAAAGCAGAGGAAAGTCACTGAGAGGAAGGCCCTCAAGGAGAAGGATCAACATAGTGGTTGTCACAGTGAGGCTGATGGATAGCAACAATTGTGAGAAGGACACAGAGTCAGTGTTTCATTTTGTTCTGTGTGGAGTCACAGTGGATCAAACCTTACTGGGTGGCATGTAACAGCAGCAGTCAACAAGACGCAGAAGAGAGATCAAGGAGCAGGTGAAGGTAAACTGCTACAAAGTCTGATTTGTGTTTTAAATTGTTGAACAGAAAAATTGATTATGTTGAACTTAATCTCCCCACCAAACTTACAATAAAAATGGATTAAGATATCCCAAGTATGTACAATAGTTCTTAATAATAAATTGGAATTTTCTTATGCACATCTACATATTATCACTACAGTATTATTTTGTTATGATATCTTAGTGCATCTAAATGTGTTTTCATGCATTTTATGCAGTGTCCTCTATACAGAGAAAAACATTTTAAAATGTTAGATATATTCTAACTTTTATACAAATTCTATTTAAAATATATCAACTTGAATTGAACTTGTTTGCAATCCAGGGACTACCTGTGCTCAACTCATGTTACTTCACTCTGACCCATGGAGAAGTACATTTGCTTTTACATTTATAATGGCTTCTCAGGTAAAGCTGAGAATTTATCAAACAAGCAGACTCGTGATGTGTGCCATCTGAGGCATAACAAGCTGTCCCTAGCTTTGTGATAATCTTCCTTGCAGAGCGTGAGCAGTCTGTTCTGAGTCTGACATGCATTACTGGGCCCGCACTATCTTACTCTAGGAGCATCAGACTAAGCACTATAGATCCTTTGAGAAAAGCAAACAAACTGTGTACTACTCTTAGCCTCAAACAACTCAACAAGAGATTCTTCCCTTAAAACAAGTAGAAAACAGAACACGACTGTGCAATATTAGAATTAAATGTATTAGGGATAGTATGAACTTACCCCAGAGTTCTGCAGGAGAAAGATTAGGCAATTTGTTTTTTAATGATTACAGTCAATCAAGTCTAATGGGAAGTTCTACTGACACACAGGTAGTCACCCAAAAATAGTAAGGACTCAGAGCAAAGAAAAATAATTGAAGTCAGATAATCCATATAAGCTTTGTTGGGTAGTATGCATTTGGTCTAACATGTATTTCATATTCATTTGTTTGAAAGAAGACGGTTTTGTTCTTGTTTTTAATGGTCTTTCAGTCTTTTTCATGAGTCAACCACATTGATAAAATATTTAGAAATTTTGTTTTTTATTTATGTTTGAAACAGAATACTGCTGTTGAATAATAATGCACCATGCTGGTTTTGAATAATTATTAAGCATTTATCTTATTCTATGAACCTACATTGTGCATATCTATATATGTGATATATGTATGCATACTTGTATGTAGATATAGGGATATATTTATATATCTATGAACATCACAGCCATCAAATGGTTTCAACTCAAAGCAATACTATACAGGGTTTATGAACCTATAAATTCTTATTGTTTGAACCACGAATCCTTGAGTTAGCAGTGTAACACTTGACACCACTACTGGGCTTCTCTGTATTGTACAGTAGGAAGAAAATGTATTTCAAAATAAAGTTAATGTCTTAGTTATCTAGTGCTGCTATATACTATAAGTAAGTAGCTTAAATAAGCTGAAATTTACTTTGTCACACATTAAGGGCTAGAAGTGTTAATTTAGGATGTCCTCTCCAGGGTAAGGCTTTCTTTCTGTTGGCTGTTCAGTTAGTTTCATGTCACCCATTCATCATTTGGGGGCATTCATTGCAGATCTTTATAGACCTGGCTATATCTAGGAAGTCTCAGTGCAACGATTCTGCATCTTAAGAGTTTGACTAATAATACAGCCTAATGCTAAAGAGTGTATCCATCCTTATTAGCATTATTAAAAGGCTAACCAAACTCCCACCATTATATTTATTCTAAGTCATAGCAACCATGTAGGACAGAGTAGAACTGCCCTTGGAGTTTGCAAAACTGTAAACCTCTCTTTCTCCCAAAGAGTGGTTGGTAGTTTCCAACTGGTGACTTTGGAATACCAGTCTTACTTTAAACCCACTACACTACTAGGGATCATAGAAGTTAGGATTTATAATACATGGGCAGGTCACAAAATAGAGAATAATCACTTAATGATAAGACTCATGGCCAAAGCCAGTTGACACAATTTAATCCATAAATGTCACAGTAGCCAGCATTCAATCCTAATGGCATTCATAACTTTAGGAAAATGCATGAAATGTTTAACCCTTATACTGTCATTGTAATTCAAATAGAAAATTATTTAATTTAGAGGATTCTTATCCAATGGAAGTCACATGTGTTTTTGTGTGTTTTTGCATGTGTGTGATGTACCCATGTGTTTGTGGCTAACGTTGCAGAAAGCTTTTCCAGAACACCAGAAAATGTCCCAAGAAAGCCGGTGTATTTCTGTGGTGTATGCATCAAGAAACCATTGCCAAGGTATCATTCTTTAGGGCTACTAGGAGAGATAAGATGGTATCAAAGTCACGTCAATCTCCATGCATCTACTAAAAAGCAACTTGTACCTTTCATGTATTCAACATCAGACTGTATCTTCTGACAATCTATTGGAAATTGTCACTCTTTCTCAGATCCCGGAGTCACTGTCCTTCCTGAATATCTGCTGAAGTCCAGTAGAATATAGTCTCACTTCTGTAAGAAACTGTACACAGAGAAAGATGTGTTGTGTGTGATTGTGTGTCTGTATTATGCCTATAGCCCAACTACCAATGTCGCCTGCAGTACCTACCTGTGGTTTTAGCAGTATTGTACTTAAAGTACATAAGAGTTGCATGGGATTTTATGCTTAAGTCTTTTAACTGTACTACCATTTTGAATAATATGCATGGAAACTATTTTTAATTCTAAGTATTTGACTTACAAGTGAAATTCTGACCTCTAATCCCTTTGGGGTTACTTGTCCCTAAATTATAAATATATTGTTAATATTAAAATACAGTATATTCATTTAAAAGTATCAAAATCATCCAGTTCATTTAACATTTCTTCAATAAATATTGGTCTTTACTTAGTCTGTTTACTAGCCTTTAATAACTAGCGGTAAAATACAAATACTTATAAATAAATTGCATACATATCTTACTGATATACAACTATAAAGAAAGCTATATGTATCCTTAACTTGTATTTCTTTTAAAGTTAACATCTTCCTTATGCATTTAATTTCTTACTCATTATTCGTAAATTTATTTACACTCTCAGTTGGAAACATTGTTGATCTAAGAAATGTTACTGCGTGCTTTTGAAGTCAAAAATATATCCAGTATATTTAGCATGCCAGGATTCAAGCTGGGCTAAATGGCAGTTGTGTTGAATGCTTTTTAATTATAATTCTCCAAAATGCTACCAAACAAGAGAATCCAAAATCTGTATCTGGAAGACTTGTCAAGCATAGCTCATTGTAATTCTTCCCTTTCACAGCACCTCAAGCACTGGAATATCTCTCTATCCAATATATAAGATAAATAAAATGCCATTCAATGTCATTTGCTAGTCTTTTCTTACCACATATTTCCCTTCTTTCCTTTTTCTCATTACTCAGACAGTTTACAGAATCAAAATGAAATGCCAGCATTTCCTTGTGGCATCAATATTTTGATTTATTAAAGTAAATTTAGCTCCCTTTGATAATAAGATGCCCTTTGCTACAAAAAATCTGCACATTTCTATGTAAATTAATTTAAAATATAATCAAGGGGGTGGAAATAACAGAATTGAAGGCACAAATAATCACAGAAAACTGTCATCTAAGTTAAAATGAACACCAAATATATTTTAAAGTCTTCTGAACTCTGTCTACTTGATGCATAGTTGGAGAAAACATCCCTTTAACGCATCCCTGGGTGGTACACAAGAATGCTAATCCCAATGGGAGAGTGCAGGTTTGAGTCCAACCAGAGACATCTACACAGAAATGCCTACAAGAGATCCCTTTCTGAAGAACCAACCACCGAAACTCCAATTAAGCACAATTCTGCGCTGCTGTACTTATGGCCACGAGAAGTTGACTCCACCAGAGTTGACTCCACAGACACTCATAGCAAACATTGACCAGTTATTATTGTCACAGTTTTTTCCTGAGCTTTTATAACCCAAGCTCTTTTGAGCCTGTTTTTTTCATACTCTGACACCACTTCCCATCTAATTGCTACCACCTAAATTCAGAATATTGCAATCTCAGATCTGTAATTGTTATCACTCTCAAAGTAGCCTATACTTTTTGTGATTGTGTAATTTCTCATCTGCCTTTATAAACCACTGTTTCCACTCTGTAGAAGTGGAATTTCCTTACTATTTCCCTTTATTTTACCAACATTGAGGCTTTCTTACACAAAACCCTTAGGGATGTTGTCTGTCTAATACACATCGACTGACTGTACAACATTTAGGACAACTTTCCTTCCTGAATATGGGTCTGTTGTCCACTCTCAGTTTTTAAATCACTATGTTAGTAAGAAGTCACGAGTCATACCATAGGGTATTCCTGCAAGGCATCTTAAGCATTTTGTAGCATAGTCCAGCCAACTCAAGGTCAGTCTTCTTATCTACATGTGAAGTTTGGGCACAGAGATTTTCTCTACTGGATGTGTATTTTCAGTCTCATCCATATGTAAACTCTTCACACAACCTGTGCTTGCCGAACCGGACTATTACCTCACTAAAGTCTTTATGTGGCACTTGTCTTGCTCATTCTGATTTCTGGTTCTGTGCCTACATAATTTCTTTTCACAGAAATTGTGACCCACAAGAAAGGAAGGTTGTTGGAATATTGTGTTATACTATCGCAGAAACTTAGTGGCTGCTGACTAAAGGGTTAGTTAACTTGTTGGATCTTAAACATTAATAATTATTATAGATAAACAATTGTGAATTAAATAGCTTAATAGCTATTATGTTTTCTGTAATCAAAGTAAAACCTATTACTGTCATTTCTACGCTGATTCCCAACAACCTCATAGGACAGGCTAGAGTTGCCCCTTTGAGTTTCTGAGACTGTAACTCTTTATGGGATTAGCACGCCCCATCTTGCTCATGAAGAGTAGCTGGTAGTTTTGAATTGCTGACCTTGGCATTAGCTACCCAACCTCTGACCATCACACCAACAGGTCTCATATCTTTTTCAGCTATTTGAAAAAGAAAGATATTAGTGAGAAAATAAAGTTAGACCATTGGAAATATTCCCTTGATGGAAATGGGGGCTTTAAAAATAAATTGAATAACCTCTGCAGCAAATATTTAAGAGTATTTGGTGAATCACCAACAGAAGTGTAATTGTGAGAAATGTTATGTAGTGTTATTCTTGGTACAAATTAGTTCTTCTGAATATTTCCCAGAAAGATATTGAAGTATAGATTGGGTAACAAC
Organism: Nesogale talazaci; assembly: GCA_004026705.1. NCBI lineage: Eukaryota > Metazoa > Chordata > Mammalia > Afrosoricida > Tenrecidae > Nesogale > Nesogale talazaci. The sequence goes on along the minus strand of PVJH01003834.1, from coordinate 75,713 downwards.
TGGGCAATTTATTTCTCTAAAAATCATTATAGCCTACTTTAATTAGATTGAAACGATGAGCACCAGTTGTAATGTTTCTATTTCTGCTCTTTAATTTATTTCAGGACTTAATCCACTCATTCCATTAACATTCCCATTATGGCAAGAGGATAGTCAAATTAACTTTTATTAATTGTCTTAATTCTAAAGGTTTCTTCTTTTCACACTCACTGTTCTGATTCAAGCATAGAAAAGAAAGGAATAACCAGTTTGACTTAAAATTGTGTTTGAAGATCACAAATCTTCTAGATTTTTTTCTAGAATGCACATTGATTGATGGAAATTCAATATAACACTAGTTTCCAATGGATCATATTAGACACATGAAAAAAATCTTTACAAATATGCCTCAAGATGTTGTGTATTTCATGCTGCATGATTTTGGCACAAGACTCCAAACTAATTATCTTAAATTTTTTATTTGGAGACATATGGAAGAATGCCATATGTTCTATGAGTAAGTCAAAATTAAATTAAGCTTATAGTTTTAGGCTACAACTAAAAATAAATTTATAAAACAAGTAGGAACACTTGTTCTGTGTAGACACCAATTTCAGATACTGAACCTGTTGTGTATATTGCTAAATAAATATTTCTGTTTGGGGACTTAACTATTCACTGTTTTTGTAAGTTATGTAACTCAAACAGTCACTAAATATTTGCCACGTCTTGTTGTGGGTTGTCTGGTGAACTATTCATCGAAAGGTCTGCAGCTCCTTGTGAGGAACTCAAGCCTTTCTGCAACCATAAAGCCGGTGAGTCTTGGCAAGCCCGGGGCCAGCACCGCTCTGCCCTAAAGAGTTGCTGCAGTTGCATTCTTCGGACAAATCGCACAGCCATTGAGTCTATGCTGACTCTTAACGAGCCCACAACGTCGGCTTCTAAGACCGTAGCTAGTTTTCTAATGATCTTATGGGGGCTTGTATATCATTTATCACAACACATACACATATTTACTGTGCCAAGCACCTTCGCGTGCTTGCTGCCCTCTTCATCAATCTCCAAGCATCTGCTTTTCCACTCGAGCCCTTGATATCAGCTTCTCATCCTTTAATTGTCACTGTTCATAGGAGTAGAAATCCCAGTCTCTGCAGACTTACTGGTGCTCCAAATTCAGAACTTGAAGGCTTTTCCACCTTCATTCCAATCATTTTGGTCAACTCGACCTGGAAACGGCAGCTCTTGCTTGCCTTCTAACCTGAGGGGTTTATCTTTCAGCAATATCTCTGACAATTTTCTACTCATATTCATTAGGTCTTCTGTATTTGACAGAAATTTTGACGCATAAGAGTAAGGATTAATAATAAATAAAAGACAGATGTGTAGAACATTACAGGACTTCTGGCTAGCTTTAGGGTACAGAGAAGACATAGCCTCATCCAAATAACAGAAGGGTCCTTTTCCTGATGATCATTTTTTATACACTTCTCAGAGCACTAACATTTTCCCCTTGTAGCCCATAATTATGATGGTCTTGAAAGCAGACATAGAGATATTTGTTGTATACTTTATATGTACTAGAGATATAACAACTGATCATAAGATATATTGGAGTGAAGCAAATGGTTCTTACAGTTTTTGGTCATTTTCCCAGCAGATATGTAAATACCACCAAGCTCTAAAGTTAGATGAGTCAGTCGTCGTCAGTCAAACCAAATACAATTGTGATAAAGGTAATTGAAGAACCCATAAGTTGGTAAATAAACCCAAATTTGAGGGGAACAGAATGTCTTAATATGTAATTTTCAAGTTGACTGATGGCAAACCACTCATATTTGAGTTATTTTATCCAAGTTTCAAGAACACTGTATTTTTTTACTTGCTAATTTTCTTTGTTGTTTCCTTTTGTCAGAATAAAGCCATGAGGTAGAGATCTACATAAATAATATTTTCAAAGAAGTAAGACTCTTTTTATCTAATAAGCACAGTTGTGTAGCCAATAACAAGTATATTTGTAAGCAATATTAATCAATATCAGTACTTCTTTTATCTTTCAACTTTCCATGTCAATTTGTTGTTTGAATATAATGTTCAAAAACACATGCCATATGCCTCATCAATGAAACATTTGAAATTATAAACATTCACTTCTATTTATGGCATGCACACCCCCTCACCTGTGTTCTTCTCAATGTCACATTGGCCATTTGCAGCTGGTGGAGAACAACTACCAATCATTGTGCTTGAATGAAGCAATCAGTAAAGGGTGGCAAATTTAAGCAATAAAATACTCTTGATTATAAAGTTAATGAGGACTCTATAAATAGTGCTATTCTTACAGAGTGTTTAAAATACTCATCTGAAGACCAAGGTCATAGAGAAAGAAAAATCCCTCACTTTTAGTATTGAACCTATTATTCTGGCCCTCTTTCCTAAGATAAGATATTCTATATAAAATACTTTAAAATAATGGTTTTAAACCATCCATGCTTTTTGTGGTTACCTTAGTAGCAGAAGAGAAAGTTACTAACAGTTGTTGCTTGTGTAACTAATGTCCAATAATCGCTCATTCAACTACCCTTACAGGCTAGATTGCTCAGTGATTACTATCATAGGTTCTAAAGACTATGATTTTAAATGTATCCCAGATCATTGATGCGCAGTCTACTAAAAATCGACACTTTCTTTCTAACATCCTTGTCTGTGTCATTATTTGTATAATGTAGTTAAAAAGAGAATTATTCTTCTAGAATTATTTTTATTGGTAAGTCATTGATATTTGCAGAATTTTTAAACTGGTGCCTGGACATGATATGTACAATATATCTTATTTGCATTTATTACTTTTTGAAAAATATGTCCTGGCCAGCTACTAAGTATTAAAGAATATGCATTGAACAAAATAAGCAGCTCTTTGCCATGAGGCTTATCTTTGAAAAGATCTAGGCTGTGTAAAGCAGAACTGATTTACTGATTTTCAGTTTTCTCCTAATTTCAGGTAGCACATTTCTGAGATCTGGCTAAAGACAATAAAAATCATGGGTTGAAGGAAGACAGGAGCACTGTAACTGTCTTTTATCTAAAATATATAAGTTTAACTCAACAGATAGTACTAAGCTATATTCCAATATGGCCACCTCCCTCTCTGCAATAAACAACCTACAAACAAACCTACAGACACAAGTTCACATTTGACATCCCCTCTTGAGCTTCTTTAGCCTTTTCTGCAGACGTGCAAGGTCATCCATCTTTAGCCACCTCCCCTTAACTCTTATGAGCATAATCCTTCACAGTAATCCCTGTCACAATATGAATACAGCCTGAGTCCTATTATCCCCCTCTCCATAATTTCTTCATAGCTAGCTCCTCCTGTTCATTCCCATTATCTTCACTCCTTGTGATCTTCTTTCACTGGGAATGGTATACCCAATCTCACCATAAAGAAGGCAGTATCATGTTTTGCCAAACAAAATCAAGCATGTAATCATTTGTAAGCTGTGTCCCTTTTGCTCCAGCCATTAATATTTATAAAATACATCTGAAGCATTCGTAATGAAATGTATTATATTTATTAAAGCCTTTAGTTCGTAGAGAATGTTTTTGTGTGATATTCAGTTGATCATCGTGAGTTGACCACAGTATGTTAAATCATATTGTGAATACTCCTAATCCATTGAAATGGACAAAACACCTTCCACAATTGAGTTCTTTCTCTCTTTTTTTTTTACTTCTTTCTTACTAGCGGACATAGAATAATACGCCAAAAGTACATTGACATTGGAGATACACACCATGCTTCTAATCTTGACCATGTCAGGTCCAGTTGTTTAGCTTTGAACATTTCACTTCATTTCTCTAAATATGATATATTTTAGACACTCAACTAGTTGATATATTAATTTCTAAAATATTATTAATTTCTAAAACAATATTTTTCATCATCTGCAAAATTGAGATAAATTTAGCTATATCAAGAGAAAATAACATGGGAATATATAAGGATTAAATTGTAATTACTGATAAAGCTAACTGATTTATATTTAGAAAGTAGAATATATTTAGTATTGAACAAACCTCTAATCAGAAATGCAAAAAAGGGAATTTTATGCTTCACAAAAGTAAATTAATTGGGGTATCATCATTCTCTCAATTAGAATAGTGGGTCTTGAAATCTATAAAGATTAAAAACCAAACCAAACAGAAAAAAAAACCCTATATAAAAGACTACAATTTCCATTGTAAAGTATACATCAACATAAGGGTCACAAATACAGACACATAATCAACATGACAAATGGGGAATGCATTGAAGTTGTCAAGAATTTCTTGGATTCACAAGAAATGAAGCCTGCAGTCAAGCTATCAAATAGCGTAACGAAGAGGGCAAGTGTGCTGCAAACATTCCCTTTAAAGTAATTTTTAAAAATTCAATTAACAAGCTGAATTGCACCTCACTCAAACCATGGTATTTTCTATCACCTGTTATACCACATACACTGGACAATGGATATAGAAGACTGAAAGATTGATGTCTTTGGACTATGGTGTCAGTGAAAATATTGAGTCAACTGTCAGAATTCTCCCTAGAAACAAGAATGATGAAACCTTATCTCAGGTATCTTGAACACATAGTCATAAGGGAGCAGTCCCTGGGGAAGAACGTTATGCTCAGTGAAGTACAGAGTCGGAGAAAACGATGAAAACCTAGAATTAGATAGACTGAAACAGTGTCTGCAATGATAGACTTAAACAGAGCAAGAGCTGTGAGACTGGCATGATGAAGATGATAGATAGAGAGAAAGAAAGATAGGCAGCTTCAGAGCTACCTCAAAGAACCTATCAACAACCTCAACAACAGAACAAATCCCTTGGAAGAATTAAATATTAAAATAGAATCTTAATGACATCACGATTCATTGAGCAAATATTTTATTATACAACAGAATTCAAATCTAAGTGTTCAGGTCTGTTTAAAAGACCCACTGTCATTGAATCCATTTGACCTTATGATGATTCAGGTATTACAGAGAATAACTACTCTACAGGTGTTTATTAATATTAATTTTAGCAGATAGACCAGTCTGTTTTCTGCTGCACTGTTGGATTGATTCAAGTTTTCAACTCCAGTTTAGTCTAACGCAACCTTTGGGGTATGTTACAAAGCAAACAACAAACTCACTGCCACTTAGTGAATTTCAACCCATAGCAGTCCTTTAGAATAGAGTGGAACTACACTGTGGGTTTCACAGACTATAAATCTTTGCAAGAGTACAAAGCCTTGTTTTTCTTATGCAGAAAAATTAGTGTTTTGGAATTGATGAATCTCTTTACTCAGTTTTATAGAAATAATGCCTAAAAGTCCTTAAAATAATTTGCTAAGATAGTTTAGTTTTGTTATCTTGTTTTTGTAGACAGTGAAAATGCCAAGAAACATAGGATACACCTAGTTTTCTAGATCCTGCTTCAAATATGGAATCTCTTCCCTGGAATTGGGTATGTTCACTTACTGCTGCATAGGTCACTAGAGCTCCTATTGCTCTGAGAGGGCCTTGGACTGCTTGGAAGATAGTAATGCTTAGTTAGGAGACAGAGTAATGGGGGCAATGAGGAATAAAAAGTCCTCTTTTTCCTTTTAATTCTTTTCACACTATATTAAACTGCAACTTAGAGTGCAATGGTAGTTAGTTATTGGAATACTGAGTCTTCGTATTTTTATTTATCAAATTCTAAGTAAAATGTCCCACAAGTCAATTGCTTGTTGTGCTAGATATAGCAATACATAGGCAGTAGCTGGCATAAAACTTAGCACATAGTAGGCAAATTTCTTGTTTCCTCTCAGCTTTGATTCTATGCTTAACCCTAATATCTTGTTCTCTTAAAATGTTTCCCTGAATGTAGAACCTTATATAGAGAAAGTGGTTCTCGCACCGAAAAATGTCCTCCTCAATAATTTACCTGTCCTGGTAATTTATATATTTCTTATGTTTAACCCTATTACCCAAAGTCATCTATGATCATAATATGAAAAAAAATGTAACCCAGAAATGTAATGACTTAAGGACATTTTGACTGAAATAGGAATAACAGGTACAGAAGGCACATTCTTCCATATGAGAGAAATAGGTAGATATCTTCATCTTATTTAATTCTATAAGTACCAAATCAGTGCCCTCCTTTTACTGTTTGCTAGTATGCTAATACAGGTTTATTTATAATACAGTTTTATGCAATAAAAATTACTACAGAATACCCAAATCACTATTTTCTTATTGCTTATCAAGCAGTATTAATTTTTGTTATCAATTGTTTGTATCCAGAGTTAATATTTGGAGTGCAGATCTCCTGGACTAGAGTGGAAAATGCTCCTTGGAGTTTGGGGGTATGCAATCTTAATGGCAGAAGATCATTAAGCTATTGTTCATGGTATGACTCACTGGGTTCCAACAAGCACCCCATTTGTTAACAGTTGAGCACAAAACATGTGTACCAACAAGGGAGTGGGCAGTGTTGTAAGGAACCAATTTGAGTAGGTAGTGGAGGGAAGAACCAAGCACAGGTAGTCTGAATAGTCTTTATTCTTCATCAGACCACTAAACTGCCTCTCATTTTCACTAGTTACAGTCCCATGAACTACATGTTATTAAAATTGAAAACAAATTATTTATGAGTACACGTGAATATTATATATGCACATTAGATATATAATATATTAGAGAAGAAAATGGATGGTAAAAATCTCACATGACCATTGTAGGATGATAAAACAATATGAACTCTATTGGTCCATTTTTTTGACCTCGCATGCCTGAGTTAAGCAAGAACAGCACAATATCTCCAAGGTTCATTAATGAGCTGGACTTTGTATTTTTCTAATTAACTATTTCAAAATGGCCACCCAGAAGAGTCTATGGTACTTTCAGTGTTCTTCTCCATATAGAGTGATTTTTAAAAATACAGTTGCATGAAATGTATTTTTAAAAATCACTCATATGGACTAATTAATTCTTGGTGCACAAACATATTTCCACCTCTTTTCTGAGAACTCTCTTCCATCATTTTTGTGATTATTCAACCTCTTCACCCTGATAGTGTAGAAGTTACATTTTGGGCTGCTATCTGGGTGATCAGCAGTCAAAACCATGCACATCTTAACAGAAGAAAGACTAGGCTTCCTACTCCCATAAATATCTACAGTCTCCCAGTGGGGCATTATGGGTTAGCATTGGAATCAATAGAAGTGATTTTTTTTTTTTTGGAAATGATCATCAGCAGGAGATGGCTCAAGAACTCTCATAATAAATATAGTCAAGAATGGAAGAGAAGATCAAGAAGAAATGGTGGATAAACTTATCACATATCAGGAAAGAGCAAATTAAAATGCCAGATTCTTTGTAAATAATTGTATATATCTTCCTTGACATTGTTAGTCTAGTGACAAACAAGAAAATATTGGAATCAAAGGATTTCAACTCTGAGATAGCAGTTGTTGTAGCAGTACAGTGTAGAGATTAGGAACTTGTAACCAGGGGACAGAAAAACTTGACATCTCAACTATTCTCCTTGGACAAACCTCTATAACCATAAACTATTCTTTCATCTGTAAAAGGAGGACAAAAGCATCATTCCAGAAGGGAGTATGAGAATTTAATGTAAATCACCTTGATAGTTCCTAGCTTACCGGAAATGGACTTTAAGTTATAGCAGTTATTATAACCACTGACATATACTACAGAAGAATAATTTTAGAACCCATTCATAGATTCTTGATATTCATTTTTAGCCAAAGCATTTTTATTTGGCTTTATCGTACAAACTATCCTCCTTTATATTGAAGAAAACGTTTGACTCCTGGGGCTCAGTGACCTCCAGATAAAAAGAAAAAATTCAAATCTCTCAACAAAGTCAGTATTAGTCAGCACTTTTCCACATGGAAATAAGTGGATGTGTGTCCAGGGATGTATATACCAAAGCTTATTTGAATAATTTGAATATATGGTTGTAAAGGTAACTGTAGTGCCTAGTCAAAATTAGGCATATTTAATTCAAGGTGACTCCTTTAAAATATAACACAAGGTTACTCTTTTAAAATCTAACACTATTTTATGAAATCTTCTACTTTTGTAAGTTCAGAGAATCATTGTTTTTTGAGCATTATTATTAAATAAAACTTCCATTTAAATATTTTGTGTACGTTCTCTATATTACTTAAAAAGCTAAATGATATGCACATGTTTATATGATACTAGCTTGTAATTGTACATTGTTTAAACATTTGAATATTAATTTAAATGTCTCATTCAGTACCACACACACAATTTATATATATATATGTATATGAGTCTGTGTGTATATATTATATCCAAATAACACAGTGACACTTTAAAGTTCCAGACGTATGTACACACACACATCATTTCCCTACAATTTCATGTCAATGTGGTTCAATTTTTATATGTATGTATCATGCCCTAGTTTAGTTCAAACTTACTATTCCATGAGAATAGTAGAGCTATTTTAATCTTTGTCACATTGATTTTTTTCTGCCACTGCAGCTCATTTCATTTTCTACAGTGGTGTTTAAACATTAAGTAAAAGGTCTTTAAAGAAATTCTGACTGAGCTGACCTAGAGCCCAGGGAACCTTGATTAGTGATTAAGTTCACTGTGCACAGGAGGAAGCTAACAAATAATGCCCGATGGTTCTATAGAACAGTATGGTGTTAGGCCTAGAGTAGTTCTTTCAAGATTCAACTAAAGTCTAGATTTCTATATAAAACTGTTTCTCAAAATTTACAGTCATCATCAATCAATCTTAATGCCCTCCAACTATCTCGCCAATCAGTGGTCCAAGGAAGTTTGCTCCTTACCTAGCAACTCTAACGCTAGTCTCAATGTCTTTCTACCTCTCAGTAAAGAGTCCTTTGAGTGCAGGAGCCATGCCTCTCTTCTGATAGCAGGAGTGATACAATTGACTCTAAACAAATACTTAGCAAGGCACGTGTCTGCAAAACAGAGAGATTTCCATATTTAATCAGTTCTAATCTGCATGGTGGGGAAATGACAAGAGGATTCAAGGACACTTAGTTGTTAATACAATGTTTGCAGTGGTTTCCCCATACACACTGTGATTCCAAAAACATTTTGTAGTTGGACCAAAGCAAAGATTCTGTGTGCCATAATTGAGAAAAGGTCATTCTGTTCACCTTGTGTAATTTCTGCCTGCTGGGGACTGTGTCTTTCTGGTCATTTAGGGTTGTGAACAAAAAAGCTCACATTTACTTTCTGTTACGTTCTACACAGTTCCAGCTTCTGTTTGTTCTAAATAAAGAACCAAAAAACACAATGGCATTTCAAAGCTCCAAAGGTGGATCCAGAAAATATAAAATAAAATTTGAATTTCAAATAAATGTGGTTTCATTTTTTAGAAGATGGTTTTATTGAATCATGTAATGGCTACTAAGCAACAAATCAGTTTTGTTCATCTTTTTCTGACTTTTTTTTCGTTTATTTTCTGTTTTTGATGAGTTGGGTTCTAAAGTTTTTGTAAAGACAGACTAGACATATTTTTCTCTCTTCCTGCCACTTCATGCAGCTAAAAATCCATGAACATTATATGTTAAAAAAAAACTCACAAGAATCTGATAAAGGAAAGAAGCATAAAGACCAGCTAGGGAACTCTGAATCAGAAAAACAATATGGCAATCAGTTGTTTGAGTTTCACATCTTATACTTGAAGCTGAAGAGGCAAGTTACCCAGAATGCTAGCAGATTGAGATCTAATCTCTAAGAAAGGCTTATGCTTTCTAGACAGAAGAAATAAAATGGAGTAGCTCTGAAAGACAGAACACCTCTCCTCTTTCAGTGAGTCATAATGTTGGTGATGGTTTTATGCTGCTATGACAGTGCAAAGTGTGTCCCAATGTTTCAGGCTGGCCACCAATGATAGCCAAATTAAGCAGAGGTATCAAACTAAGGTAGTCTAAAAAGAAAGATTTATCTGTTGATTCATTTGTTAAAGCTAGACAATAAAAGCCCCATGGAAAGCAATGGAACGCTGTCTTCTGTAATGCTTGAAGCTAAACCCTGTATATTTGGAGGCCCTCAAAAAGCCTACAACACAGGAATCAACTATCTCAGTATCATGAAGGCCGTGAAGCAGCTGGTCATGTTTACCTATTTTATGCATAAAGTTTCATCAGTTAGATCTGACCCACTGAATACTTTAATACAACAGCACTCTTCTTCAGTTTATTAACAATGATAGCAAGTCTAGACAACTCCATTCAAAAGCGATATGAAAGCACTAAGAAATAGCTGACACTACTAGAAAACAAGAGAAACACAGAAGGATCCTCCCTAGAGCTCTCAAGGAAGCATTATTTTGACTGCCAGCATCCAAAACTAGGTTTCTGTCTGTATATGGTATTAAATGCATACTTTGTGTGGCTACTAGTCAAAAGATGGTGACATGAACACACCCCCATGGTGCTGTGGAAGGAAGGCCTGGCAATCTGTTTCTCTAAAAATGAAAGCCAAGATAACCATATGGAGCTTATTTTTACACTATAACACGTGGTGTGGCCATGACTAGTGCTTGACTCAATAACAACCTGTTTGTGGGGTCTTTTTTTTTGGTTGTTATTTATTATGGTAGTCCTAGAAAATCAATACACTTATTTATATTTGAGTCTTATATTTCTATTATCCTTAAGTGAAAGCTAGAGTCCCAAGACAAATACAAAAATATATTTAATTTTAGAAAATGAAGCATAATAAAATGTGTGTGTTGCATAAAAGCAGTGTTAAGGAGGTAATTTATGTCAATATGTACATATGTTAGAAAAGAAAAAGGTTTAAATCAAGAATCTAAGCTCCAAACACAGGAACCTGGGTAAAGAAGTGCAAAATAAACCCCAAACCAAATAAACCAAGTCAAAATAAAATAAACCCACTAATAAAGGTAAATGCAGAAACCAATGAATTAGAATAAAAAAACCTAGTCGAAAATGAATAAAATAAAACTGTTGATTAGAGTGCAGTTGGGAAGTTTTCTTTGTTTGCTTTTGTTTTCATCTAGCAAAATATGTTCTGGATATTTGTGTTTAAAACAATGAAATTAGGGGCTGAGCCCTGGTGGCGTAGTGGTTGTGCGCAGGACTGCCGCCCACTGGGATGGAGGTTCAATTCCAGCTCACAGGAACAAAGGCTGGACCTCCTACCCCCACCACCAGAGGGCAGTGATGCCTGAAAAAAAAATGAACTTAGGATGAAAGAAATCCATGAAAATCAAAATGAATTAAAAGGCATACCATATTCATGGAATTAAAAGGGAAAAACTCATTATAGAAAATACTATTCCCAGAGAAAAAAAGGAAAGAAAATATTGCCCAAATTGACATAGTACCTTAGCAACTAGGATTCCTCATGATGTAGTGGTTACCCATGGGCTGCTACCCCCAAGACAGGCAGTACAAAACCACTTCTTGCTCCATAGGAAAATGATGAGACTTTCTACTGCTGTAAACTTTATATTCTTGGAGTATTTCTACCCTGTTTTACAGAATTACTAGGAGTAGAATCGGCTCAATGGCAACACATTTTCTTAAGATCTTAATATGTCATATCAATACCTGAACATGTTTTTTGGAAACCCAAGAAGGATAATTCAAAAATATATATGGAAAGTTAAAGCGAAAGTAATTTTGAAAAAGAGAAAATGTAAAATGAGTCAACCTGATTTTAAGATGCACTGTTTATCTAGAGTAATCAAGTTAATATAATACTGGTCAACAAATGATACAAAGAGCAATGAAATTCAGCAAAGATCTAGTTTACTCACACGTAAATATATGCTTGACTTTTGAGAATTTCAATCTATCTGAGCTTTCTGAATTTAAATTTTCACTTAAGTAGACAGTCAATAAATTTAATTGACATTCCCATTTTTATGCCTCTCCACTCAGATTCCATATAGAAATATATGTATGCCTATTGATAAGATGAGAAAGCAAAAGGCCCTGGACCAATTATGCAGCCAGTGAAAAGGAAAAAATGAACATCAACCCCACCTTTACACCTTACAAAACTAAGTGTGAATCAAAAATATTGTGTTAATTTAAAAGTTAATTAACTGAAGTTTTAATGAAACTTAATGAATGAAACGTTCCTCTTAGAGTTAGTGAATACACGTAGAAATTTTCAAGAAGTCATTCCTTTATAAAAGGGAATGCTTTGCATGTACCCACAAACTCTTAGATTCCTTTAGTCATTTTAACAGACTGTTTGGATTACTTCTCAAGTTGGGTAGCAGTTCCTGGAGTGTAGCTATTAGTGTAGAATTTAGGGATGGGATACCAAGAGAGACCAAGGCATGCAATATAAAATGAAGAAGGAACAATAGTAGCAACAACCTTTATTACCTTACATCCTTGGTGGAGCTATGCTATCCCAGAGTAAATAAAGAGCACAAATTCAGGGGTAAAGTACCTGAGCTCTAATCTCCACTAATAAGCTGTATGAATTTAGGACAAGATATCAGGTTACTTCTTCACAGTAATGGATGATTTTAAAGAATAGCATTGTACATTTTTAAAACTATTTTAATTGAAACTTTCCTCTCTACAATGTATTCTATTCTCAGTTTTTTTAATTAAAAAATGGTCAAACATTTACAATCATAATCTTCCTTTTCATTGGCTTTTAATGCAGTTATCACAACTAATTCTCTATTTCTCCCTGCAGCCGTGCCCCTTCCCCCAAGATAGATGTCTCTTCCTAGTTTGTTGCCATTGCAGTGGAGCCTCATGGTGCTCTCATGACAGAGCATGACAGTGTGACCCATTCCAATAGCTTTTCATCACTGTCATGCATGCTGTATTTCCTGCATCTCCAACAAAGAGGCTCATCTTCCAGCACTGCATAAGACAATGCCCTGTCTATTCTATCATGTTTTCATTGGCTAATTTTCCAGGATTAGGCCTTTTTTCAACTTTTTTCTGAGTCAGGAAACCTACCAAATGCCTGCCCAACAAGGGTCACTATACTTGTATTTCAAATCCTAATGACAAAGCTTCCAGCACCATAGCAACGTGTACCACATGGCACACTAATAAAAGGTTATGGGGATAGCTGTAGTTGCTCCCTTATATAAAAAATTCCTCCTCCATTTTTTTAATCTTTTTTTTGGGGGGGGGCATCACTGCCTCCTCCATTTTTAAGTTTTGCCAAATATGCTTTTGTTTCCTAGATTGTGTTGTTTTCCCTAATCCTAATGCATGATTTATAACCCCTTGTATATTTTCTTCATACTCAACCTGACTGCCTTCAAGTGAATCCTGGCTTGCTGCAGACATTTCTGGCAGAATAAAACTGCTTCCCAGGGATTCCAAGGCTGTACACACTTGGACTATTCAGTTTTCCCCTCCTTCTGAAGGTGGTGGATTCAAACCCCTCAACCTTGCAGTTAACAGTCCAATGTGTATCTCCTTCATAGCACTCATTATAGATATTTATCAAGCTTTCCAAAGTTTGCTTCCCTATATACACTATCATAGTCCATGAAACTAGGAATTTTTTTCCATGTAGTTCACTATTGCAACACATTTGCATTTACAATGCAAGGTACACAGTAAGAAAGTAATATATGTGTTTACTCTAAGACCAATTTGATTTGTGAGCACCTTCCATTCATACAATACCCTAGAGAGTTAAAACAAGATAGAGATTTAAGATCAGCTTTCTCATATGAAACATCGATTAGCATTTATTGGGACCTAAGATTGAGCCAAGTCAACTTTATATATGCTAACCATTTTCTCACATTAAATGGGTCACTTTTATGTTGCTTTACTGTTTATCATTTTAAGGTCACTCTCCACATTAGATTTCTCTGACAGCATTACAGTGACATGCACAGTATGACACATTAATGAAAGGTGAGCAGGATCTCTCTCATTACTCTCTTTCACAAGCAAATCTAAAGGAGTTATTTCTATATGTCATTTCTTAAAGTATAACTTTATACTTAAGTGATGGAACTGACTCCTCTTTGTTCTTAGTGCTCAGAACATAGAAAGAAAAAATTGTGGTTGGTATCTGTGTTTTGTTTTTAGTTTACTTTTTAATTCCTTGGTGATTATGAGCTTTAGTCTTTTGACAGTTTCCTTAAAAAATTATTGTTCTTTAGTAGTGCTCCTGGGTTGTTTGGTTCCAAAAATTGAGCTTCAAAGGTATTGTAATCTTAAGATTTTACTAATAATTTCTCTTCACATAGAATTTTCTAAAAATTTGTGGCAAAATGCAATACAGTCTGTTCAATTTTAAAAAGTAGGTATAAAGAATAATTTTCTTGATCCTCAAATGTATTTTTAAAAGATTTATTGGTACCTACTGCTACAGTCAATGAGTGAATATTTTCCTGTGGGTAATTGTACAATGTGCTAAGAATAAAGAGATAAATAAGATAAGCCATCTTCACACAAACTATAAAGCAGTCTGATGATCCCATATATTTTTATTATTCTAGTAAATAGTGCCTATAGCCTCAGTGTCTTAGACAATTTCCAAAAGATTCTCCCATACTAGTTACATGAGTATTTTCTCCTATATGTAAGACTTCTGTTTTTACAAGTTTGGAAAGCATACTGAAAGACACAAATAATTTTGCAATGACTAAGTCATAAAAATGTCTTGAATGAGCTGCAAGGACACATTTGGGGAAAAATGGACTACCCAATATGTCTAAACAACTCCAAAGACAATCTATGAGAGGTGAACCAGACTGAAAAGGAAAAACATCCCAAAGAAATTAGGATGCATGTGCTTATCTGAGATCTCCCAAAGAGAGCGATGTGGAACAGAGAGTAAGTATAAGGGTAGTTTAAAAATACTTTACTTTAGGTGCCCACTAATTTGAAAAAAATATGTGTTTACAAAATGCTGTAATGAGTCCATTATGAGACAGTTATAGTATGTGATAATATGTACAACTATAAGAGGGAAACTATTAATTTTAAAATATGTATTTTCCAGACTCTAAAAATGCAAATAGATATCCCATGTGTGTGGAAATCTATTGACAGATTCAATTGAGAAAACAGGATTGTATCTAGCCAGAGATACCTTAACTGAAGATTTTTCTCTTCTTTTCCATCTATGCTAAGTCCCTTTCAAGATTATGCAAATGCATAATATGGAGCATAGAATCTTTCTGCATTATTTTTCTTGTTCCCCAAATAAAAGGCCAAAGATAGATGGATATAAGTACTAGATCATAGTATGTGTGAATGTGTACATGAAATGCTAGCAAGGGACATAAATTGATATTTATAATTTATATGCATCTGAAAATGCTAGTTATTTAATCTAGTAAAGATTGTACTTATGCTTTAATTTCATAGTTTATGATCACAAGCTTGACCTTGTAAAAATTAAGTAGTTTCCAAACTTAAGAGTGTGGAAAAATGTATTTTTGTGGTCTTTCCAATTCCATTAAAAGGTAAACTTCCATGAACAAGTTTTCAATAATTGTGGTAATCACAATATTTACTGTACTTTGTGCTATGGTTAGGATCAAAAAATATTTCAGATGAGCAACTATTTTTTTTCTTCCCAATTATTGGTTGGAAAACATTTTTGCAACCCTTATCCCCTAAACACGAATAGCTGATAGCTTAAACGAACACTTGCCATTTGAGTGCTATTGACGGAGAATCCCCTGGGTGCTCATACAAAATGTGAGATCACAAGATGATCGTGGAAATAGTTTATGTGAAAAGACAGCAAATGAGGTGGAGTTTGAGACTGAAGGGATTGCTGTACCCCTTGGGCCTGCATGCTACTTTCCTGCTCCTTCTAAGAGGTTAGCATTGCATGTTAATGACAGTCTCTAGGTTTCCTGACAGTGCTGGACTTCTCAATTAGCCAGTGAAGAATGGATTGACGTGTGCTTATTTATGAGTCCGTAATAAAAAATAACACATTTATTTATTGCATCAAAAATTCTGCTCACACCTATCTTTTTCTCAACTCCATGACACCGTCCACAGAATCAAAGCCCTCCTGTCTTTGCCATAGGTTAGATGTGTGATGTATAAAACTATGCAGAGGCCATATCTGACATCCTGTCTTTCCAATGGCCATGAGGTAGTGGGCAGACATACCTCCTCTCTACATACTTCTTTACCAGTTCTGATGCCCACCTTTCTTCTCATAATACTCTACTTCTCTGCTGGGTTTGATACCTTGTTTTAATATCCACGCAGAATTCAGAGACACTCCTCATGATTAAGGCAGAGTGGATGTTATTAAGGGTTCAAGAGTTTTCCACAAGCTGGGATCATAGAACATTAAGGATACAGCCAGTGGGCCCACTGCATCAACTCTCCTCGGGCAGCAGCCAAGGCTCTAGTCCCCAGCCGCTTCTCCACATGGTCCCTTGACTGTAGACCCAGAATGCTATCTGTGACTCCGCAACACAGTCCTGTGATTCCAGATGTCTCTTCTTTTGTGCCTTCTAGTTTCCCTGCTTCAGTCTTTGGTCTCAGCCCTGTGCCTTTGTTCTGTCCTTTAATGTCCCTGGTGCCTCCAATTTTGGCTCTTGCCATTTCAGAGAGGAGAAGGACGCACGGTGCTCTTCTTCTGATAGTTCTCGAATTTCTCTGAGTCTGAGATGGCTCTTGTACACAGAGGGATGGCTTTGATGAAAGTCTGATTTTTGTCTTTCAGCTGAACATACCTCTAAAGAAACAATGTCAGGATTTAAACCCACCTTAATCCAACCCATTAGGACACATAATCCCATTCAAAGTGAGATTATAGTCACAGGCATTGATTCCCCAACTATCATACTTTGCATAAGGAATTATAGTTCCCAGGGCTGCCTTCATTAAGGACATCTGAGAACAGATTCTGATACTTGCAGGCGCCACCCTCTCCTTGTCCATGAAGGAAGAGCAATGCATAGAGATGCTGCACACTGATCATCCAGCATGTAGTCACTCACACTGTGTTCAAGAAGTATTGCTTATTTCTTTATTTAAGTTGATGCCTCCACATTCCATACTGAATGAGAAAATTTCATTTGCTCATAGATTATCTTCAGAAATAAATTTGCCAGCAAGATTTTAGGGTTCTCACTTATAGTTTTTGGATGGTGAAAATATGGAAAGCAAAAAAATGTGGCTTTCAGTGTTTTGAAAAAAATGACCAGAAGTATTACAAGAAGTACTCGAGGCCTCTTGCCACAGGAACCTAGTAATCTTGGAATAGATAGCAATTGCATCTCAGTAATAGGTAGCGATCTCAGCCAAACTGAAGGAGCTACAAGATGCGTGGAATACTAGCAACAAGTTATTATTGCAGCAACTTCCTCATTTTCTGTTGTTTTTTTCAACAGTTTTGTTGACCAGTAACTTACATATCATTTTATTCAATCATTCAATATTCGTTATTCAATATCCATTCATTCATGTCACAGAGAATTATATAATCAACCACAGATCAGCTTTAGAGCATCCTTTCCTCACAGTTAAATCAACTTTAGGATAATTTATGCAATCGCAATCCTTCCTAGTGCTCCCTCCCCCTCTCCCCCAAACCTTCATTTTTTAATTTATTATTCCCCAAACCTTCATTTATTATTTATTTTCACTTTCATTTATTATTCCCCAAACCTTCTTTCCCTCCTCATCTCTCTCCTGCCCAAACCTGTGTTTCCCATATCCTCTTGTGTCAGTCATTGTCATTATGTGTCCTTTCCTCCGGTGCTTCACAGCTGGGTGACCCAACAGAAAACAATAAACAAAATCTCACTAAGATGGTAAGAGTAAAACATAACAGCATACAAGCAAAAATACAAATGATGCATAAGACGCAGAAGACCACCAACAATAATAGAAAATCCAGAGAAGAGATTTCAGTCATAGAACCAGTAAGAATGACTTGAACCCAGAACAGATTCAAGTTGTGTCTGTAGCTCTTGGAAATGCCATTGTTGCCATTTGTCATTTTTGATAGTGCTTAAAATTATACTCTCTTCAGAGTGTTTCCCATGAGTTATGTCTAGATAATACTAGAATTTAACCTACTCCATGCAATCATGTTGCATTTTATCCTGAGATGTGTCATAAGACTGAAGTAAAATAAATATTTTCTTCAAAGGATTCTATTTTTTTTCAATGTGTTCTATTTTAATGAATCAGCAAACAAAATTATTTTCAAGTTACTTTGGAAAATAAAGATACGTTAACTCTTTGTTGTGTTCAATTGTTTTTAGTTAGAGTTGTGCCTATAAATATTTACTAGCAATAGTTAGTGTGAAAATATTTTCCTACATACAAAACACAAGAATTATCTCAAACTACATACCTTAAGGTTCATACCACAGTGCATCATCCCTGCACCACCAGGGCGCCTCGAAAGAACTGTCTGTAAACAAAGTGCTAAAGAAGGTTTCATGTGGCATTGATGCTCCTCTTTCAATACATGTTATTTATATAATTTCTAAGAACTGTTTTAGTCAAAAGAGTAAGATCTTGAAAATACTTAATTAGCTGTAAATAAAATTGTTAAAGAATGGTTTCTCAAAATTGATACTTTTTTCTAGTCCAAAACATATATGTGCAGCTGGCAAGGAGAGATGCTATGTTTCACAGTGGATTTCGCTTTGGGGTTCACCTGTTTTGACAGTAAGACCAAGGTAAGATGCCACACTATAAATACATGTCATCTGCTTGATGGTGCTTTTTGAATTATATTTCAGAGAATGTAACCCTAGTCAATGGGTAGATTGTGCTTTATTGTGATGAAGATATGTAATTTGGTCTTTCATAGACTACTCCTTTATTTCACTTCAGTGTACCAAGATTTCTACAAGCTCTAGAGTTTTTTCCCCAAAGTGGGTGATACCACCTAGTTGGGGTGGGGCTGTGCAAAAACGATGTGGAGATGAGGGGGCTTGCAAAACTAGCCAGCTACACGTTATCCTGGAGTGTGCACTGTCATACAAATGCGTTTAATTGCTATGGGGGCACGGGGTAATTTGTTTCCATATAAAGGAGATGGTAGGCCATACCCTGGGCCCTAGACATTGAAAACAGCACAATGTATTGTACTGAGGATAAATATTTTATACTAATGTTGGGTAATATAGGCAGAGTGTAGCACAGTAAGTTTTTCCCCTCATTTTCCTCACAGAAAGGATTCATGGCAGTAAGACTAATAAATGATAGTGATTGTTGGATCTATTCATTTTTACTTTCAATATAAAAGAATTATTCCAGTGAAGTTTATTAAATTTGCTACTTCCACTAATGGGAATCTGAAATTGATTTCAGTTTTACTTGACAAAAAATTAGTAATGCTATGTAAGCGGTATTATACCCATTCTATTAGCATCATTAAAAGACCTGGGTTTTCATTTAAACTACACAAGTGTTAGGAAAATATTTTCCAAACATAAAGCTAACATTTTGTGATAAACCATGTTCAAATATTTACTCACGTTGCTAATTAAGGAATGAATGCAATGGAAATGTGTTGGTGTGATAAATGCTGTTTTATCACATTCACTATAATATCTGTAGTTATTTTAAGTACGTTTATTTACTTATTCAAAATAATTTCACTGAATGGTGTCAGCATTAGCTGATTTAGCTTTGTGAAATAAATCAACAGTAAATGACCAACGACTCATAGCAAGCTCCCTAGTCATTGTCATTTGTTTTTATGTACGTATTTCTGGTGCTCTCTGTGTCAAAACTTTTGGAGATTCTATTCTATGGAATTATTCTTGAAGTGATTAGCAAACACAAAATAATACTGCTTATCCCACTTATCTGTTTTTTCATGTCACAGTTCCCAAGTGATGGTGAAGCTTGCAGCCTCTTTGTCTGTCTTGGATTCTGTCATTGACATCTTGTGGGTGAACTGTGCTAGTAGCCCAGCTCCCCACAGCATTGACTTATGAGGCCTGCTAGGGCATAAGAGGTTGAGATACCCCATCTTAGAATAAGGGAATGCTTATTTGGTGAATCTGTGAAATGACAAAATGCCTTGTGGCCCCTGTCCTCTTCTACTGGCCATGGGGCAGATAGGCCAATGTCTACCCAGCTTGCCCAGGCTTAGAGCCCCCCAAGGTCAAGCAGAGAGCTGCTTCCCTCTACCCTTTCCCTGGAGACAGTCCCCAGCAGCAGTATTGGAGGGGCTGTAGGCAGCGGGAGGGAGGAAGGGGCCCAACTGTTGACCCACTCACTCAGGACCTTACCCCCCAGCCCTGCTTTGGCCCCCCTCCTGTGACATCAGGGTTTGGCCCACGGGGTCCTCCCAGGCCCCACTTACTGACTCCTCAGGAACTCAGTCCAGACAATCTTGTCTCCTGCCTCCTCCTACCTCACTAGCTGTTTCTGAACCATGAATGTGCCCAGAGCCCACCTGCCCCTGGCTGTTGTGGGCCAACTGCTTCAGTCTGGCAGGAGTGTGGGTCAGGGGGTGGCACACTCCCAGGCGCCTTCTCTTGGTGTCCCCACCTGGGGTTGGGCCCACCTCCCCTGTGTGTCATCTCCTTCCTGCAGGCTTGGAGCCTGCTGGACTGACCAGAGGCTCAAGGTCTCCCCCAGCTGCAGCATCCACAGTCTGTCCCTGCTCTCAGGCCAAGGAAAGCTGGGGGCAGAAGTTGTCTGTCTTCTGCCTCCATGTGGTTTGGTGTGTTTTTCTTGTTTTGACCTGGATACTGATAATAAAAGAAATCACTTCTTCTTCAAAAAAAAAAAAAAAAGTCTTGTGGCCATCTCTCTATTTTCTTCAGGAAAATTTTAGAATGTTTTTTCCCAATAGTAATATAGTGGTGCATTCAGTTGAACACATAGCTAATATCCAAAGTTGGAAGTTTGAACTCACCTAGAGATGTCTCAGAAAACAGACTGATGATCTGCTTCCAAAGGTTGTAACCTCTGAAAGCTATGTGTTTACTTGCACTTAAAAATCTCTTTTTGGGGGCTAAGCCCCGGTGGCGTAGTGGTTGTGCGTGGGACTGCGGCCCACTGGGATGGAGGTTCAATTCCAGCAGTGGGGCTGGGCCTCCTACTCCCACCACCAGAGAGCAGTGATATCCACCCCCCCACCCCACCTCCCACAAAAAAATCTCCTTGCGGCTCCTTTACTAAGTCTTCCATTTTCTTTACCTACTAATTCTTCCATTTTCTTTACCTACTGTATGCTTAAAAGCAAGTTTCAAAGTCTCTTCTGAAACCCAACTTGTTCTTTTCATTCTTTCCTGTCTTTCTAATGACCTTTATGTTCTTTGTATATTATATAATCGATATTATTTCAACATTCCTCTGGTCTTCTGTCACTGGTATTGAAAGTGTCAAACTTAGATGGAATCAGAATTCATGTGGGTTATAGCAAGACTTTGCCTTTTGTGGACTTGTTTTAATTTTCTTTAACTTGCTGTCCCTGACCTTATTTGAGTTATTTTTGTTTTACAAAGTTTATTTTATTCATGTGGTTAATTTGCTTCCTGGGTAGTCTACTCAGTGAGGTCTATGCATCAAATATGTTGTTGAAAATAAAAATATTTGTAATGAGTAAATCTTTAGTCTTGCAAAATCCTAACATCCAATCCAAACATGGCCATATTTTCTAACTGGCAATGCTTCCTTCCAACATTTTCATTTCAACCACCAATTACAAGATGCATCTCAATTGCATATGTGATCAATTTCAGATAGTGGAGTTGATAAAACTGTTTAATTTATTGAAGTGTGGCATGAATGATTGCTGTATTGATTTGGATAATTATTGTATTAATCAGTCTTCCCTGTACATGTATGAATATTATATTATCAAAATGTTGTACTTCAGAAGAGATATTGAAAGGTTCCTTGTGGTAATGAATGTACCATGCATTTCTCTTCATTTTTCATTCCTATCATAGTAGGGCATTTCAAAAATGACCAATATCTTTCCATCTCAGCTCCTTAATGTGAATGGTAATTAATATTAAATATTCCATTTCATTTTTATGCCTTCCAATTTCCCTATATTGGTACATTTGAAATTAAAATTATTAAAGTACATTTTCAGCTATTTATTCACATTTTGAATAATAACATATAAGCAAATGAAGACCCCCAAAGCTCCCCTCCAATCCTGGCATGAATATCAACTCTATACTGAAGAAAGAGTTCACACATCATCATTTCTTGCGTGGTATATAACCTGAGTCCTTCAATTTCCAGGTCTATATCAGAAACTTCCGTTTATATTAATATTATGTTCATAGCAATCTGACAAACAAATGGTACATAACTATCATAGATCAAGAAAAATATTTAATATACAATTTGTAAATATATGTACATATTTACTTTTACTTCTTGTTTGTGTTTTGTAAAATCTAAAGGGATAATTTTCCAAATTCTATTATAAAGTGACCAAATTTTAAGTGGGACACCAAATGTGGCCTATATGGAGTAACAAAAATGTTCATAGAATGCAAAAATAGTACTGTAATATATTTATTTAATTTTAGAATCCTGCAGGATGCAGACAAATTGTTAAAAATTTGGGGACATCTGGTCACCTTATTGTAAGAGTAAGTTTATGTATTCAAATTGAATACAACTTAAAGGGTCCACCATATCTCTTACTCCAGGTAAACATCAATATTATACGTGTAGATTGTGGGGATGTCATTTACCTACAAAGAGTTCTTTATTCCAAAAGCAAAATACGAATCTCTTAACACATTGAGTGCTGCCTGCATTCCCTTATTTGACTAAACTTTTTTTACTAGCAACTTACTCACCTGATAGCACTTAGCTGGATGACAACCAAGAGAAAACTGTAAGTGGGAGTTGCAGTTGTAACTGAGAGTGTATATGACACTCTCCCTACTCCCCTCACAGATCTGAGGGGCAGGGAAAATCCACCTCATCAGATCTACAATGTTGATAGTTCTCTGAAGATACCACTGAACAATTCAACTCAGCCTGAACAAGTCAGAAGAAATAACCACTCTATAATCTCACATATCAAAAAGGCTTTTACCTGTTTGCACAGGATTTTGTTCTGTCCTCTGGACTACTTTGCTAGAGTTTCTTGGCCCCAAAGTGGAAATACAGGTTTGTGAGCCCCATGTACTCACCTCAGCAATATATTTTCTACTGTTTATCTATCAACTTCTCCTTTCCCTTGGCTGTTACATCAAGGCTTTCATTATTTAAGATATTATGAAACTTCAGCTGTTGAATTCAGTTCTTTTCAAATTCATGTTCAA
Source organism: Nesogale talazaci (assembly GCA_004026705.1). Taxonomy (NCBI): domain Eukaryota; kingdom Metazoa; phylum Chordata; class Mammalia; order Afrosoricida; family Tenrecidae; genus Nesogale; species Nesogale talazaci. Next base: position 52,457 of record PVJH01003834.1, on the reverse strand, counting down.
ACACCCTATATTTTGAAAAGCAAACATCTTTTTCCTATGAGAAATAATGGAAAACCCAATAATTGGTTCTGAAGCCCCAAAATTGCACTTATAAATCCCCTATGGGGACTTGTAGACTTCTCACCTATTACTGCCTCAGAGACACTGTAGCCATTGAGATATTTCTCATTTATCAAAATTAACAGTAACTTTTCAACCTCTTCGATGGTCTGGGTTCTTTATTTCATGGTCAATAATTTCACACCTCTCACTCTATTGGCTGTTTTTAATCATACCCACCCCCCCACTCCCCAAGAACACTGATTATAACTACAGCTAAATTGGACAAGCTGCAACCTACAGGTAATTCAAACTTGACAATTCTTTCTTCCTTCCCTCCTTCCTTCCTTCCTTCCTTCCTTCCTTCCTTCCTTCCTTCCTTCCTTCTTTCTTTCTTTCTTTCTTTCTTTCTTTCAACACTATCATGGTTCTACCAGTTTTCCTCTTAGCTTCACTGCTGTCGTCCCTTTCTTTGGAGCCAAGGTTATGACATTTTATGCAAATGAAATGCAAAACAAGAAAACAAAAGGAAAAAGCATGGTGTTTTAACACCCTGACACAATCACTGTATGTGGTCTGTGCCAGTGCAGAACTTAAGACAGAAGTGTCAGATGACCACTTTCTGTCCCCTGCAAGATGCAATCTCTGAACCACTCTTGACCCATACTGGTTTTTTCAAGTTGGAATTTTTGTTTGATTGCCAAGCAAGGTTACAAACAGGGAGCATATTCTTTTTGTATTTTACTACTCCCGGAGTGGAAAATTCGCGCGGGGAGACTTTTGACCTCCACTGTCCCTTCTTTTTAAATGAAACTTTCTTTCTCTCCTATTTTCCTAGTACACATTTTGCTGAACACGTTAGATAAAAAGCTGTTCTAAACCAAAACACAGACTCACTGCCAGTGAATGGATTTTACCTCATAGAAGCAATACAGGACAGAGTAGACTAGTGCTTCATTGGGTTCCCTACATTGTCATCTTTAGGAAAACCAAGTGTTCCATCTTTCCCCTGGTAGCTGTGTTTGAGTTCAAACTACTGAAAATCTTTTTGATTTTAGCCCACTGTTAACCCACACCTTCACCAGGTCTCCTTAGGGCCTTTGTAAAGACTCTCCTGCCAGTACATTCTATACTATTTGCTAATTTAATCAAATACAATTTGAATAATGTATTTCATAACATAAAATTTGATTGTAGGCCTGTTAAGATGAAGCTGCAAAGTTTGAAATTTCCAACAATGGATCTAGATAACTAAACTAAGCTGTGTTGATAAAATATATTTGTATATTACCTTAAAAAATAAGTTGGCATATCCCTAATCCAAAGTAACTGTGTTAGTATGCGGGCCAGTATTTCCTTTTAAGACCTCCTTCTCAAAAATCTATAGCCAAAGCTTGGTGATCAAGAGAGCTGGTAAAACCGTGGTACTAGAGAAGACGGCTTTGTCTGGTAGTTCTATTTTTGAGATGCAGCACCCTGTCACCTTGTGCTCATGCCTTGCTAGTGTATCGACTTCAGGGCCTCCCAAGTGTCAGCCTTTCCTGATACAATCTTTGCCATTGCTGGTAAAAATCTCCCTAGTGTTCCTCAGTCTAATCCTTGTACTTGCTTTCTTTAAATCAAGCTTTCCTAAAGATCCAAATGAGGTGTATTTTTTTTGAAATCCCATGAAACAATAATTACTTAATTCATTTTTTAAATTTTAATTAATTTTCCTGTTAAACCCTCCTCTCTCTTTTTTTTTTAAAGCTCTTCCTATTTCCTCATTCTATCCCTATCCTTCCCCACTTTCGTTCTTGGTCATCAAAGTCTTGTCTATTTGCGTATAAACCACATTTTTTCCTTGTTTTATACTTATAACAATAGTGGTAAATGCTTATCTTTGTAAGAATGACTAAGTTGGCTAAGTATAATGTTCTCTAGTTTTTCCCATGAATTGTAATGTTTGAGTCTTATCACTGGTTTTTACAGATGCATGAAACTTCATAGCGTGAATTTGCCAGAGCTTATTTATCCCTACCTCTAAATTGAGGTTTGGGTTGTTTCTCTGTTTTTCTGTGGTGGAAGTTGCTGTCATGACCATAAGTGTATATAAGTCTGCTAGTGTGTGTTAGGTGGGCTTGCTTAGTGACACTCATATAGACTTAAGAAAGAGCGTTATATCAAGAAAACATTTGTATCAAGAAAACATCTCATCCAAGTTCTACTCAACTCCATAAGGGCAGTACTAGTCCATAAGTTCCTCTTCAGACTCACAAAACCCCTACCAATGAAGCAGAATGCAGGCAGATCACAGGTTGGTGAGTGCAGAGTCATGAGACGATGCTGGTGGTAGAGTTCTGGCAGGAATCAGGGTCAGCCAGCAGGAAGGTGAATGCTGAGAAATGGAGCAGTTTCCCAGGATCCTCTTTAGGAGAAAGCCAGGTCCACAAGGAATCACAACCAGGTTGTGGCCTGGTCAACAGACTCAGCTCCACTTCTACACCTTTATACAGTCTCAACATGACATGAAATTCTGTATGCACCACCAAGTGTTGTATTAACGTTTTTGGGGGGGTGGTGTGCATTCAGTAGAGAGATTGCTGAATCATAGGTATTTAGATTTTCATTTGTTTAAAGAAATGCCATACTGATAGCTGAATGATTCCCACCGGTGTTTCTATCTCTCCATAGCCTCTACAAGGTTTATTATTTTCTGTTTTAGCAAATTTTTCTAAAAGTATTGGTATTTCATTTTTGTTCAGCTTATTTCTTTTATTGGTAGTGATAACAAACACATCTTCATGTGGTTGTTAGCCACCTATATATCATCTTTGATAAATATGCCATTCAGATCTGTTACTTTAAAAAATCATTTTATTGGGAGCCTTATAAATATCATAGCATTCCATAATTCAATCACATCGTGCAGTATAACACAATTGCTACCATAATCAGTTTCCAAACATTTTCTTTCTTCTTGAACTCCTTGATATCAGCTCCTCTTTATTCATTCCCTCCCCAGACCTACTCCTCAGCATTCATTTACTTTTGCATTATCTTATACCATCCAAAACTTACCTACAATTGTGTTTTACCCTCCCTTTGAGTGGGGTTACACAGTCATCAGTGTTATCAGTTCCGCCTCCTCCCCACTCTCTTCCCAACACTTCAGGGAACTATTACTCTTGTTACTGTTTCTGAAGGGTTAACTATCTTGGCTTTCATGTATAGAATGATCTTAATTATACAAATGAGCATACACAAGTCTAGCATGATAAATAATATAAAACAGATGAAAATCATAATAGGAAAAGGAGGAAATATTAAAGAATTGGAGGATACCTATGTGTGTCATTAGTTTTACACTGTACCATTTATCATCCCTTCTGTGTGACTTCTGAGAGAGACTTTCCAATTTTTTTTTTGGCAAGTGGGGTTTTATTTGTGTTTTTCTCATCAAGATGTTGTAGTTTCCTATAGATTTTGTAGAGTAGACATTTATCTGATCCATTATTGCTAAATGTGTTTATCAATTTTTAAATTGAGCTTGGTGGTGTGTTTATGCCTTGTACTAAATAGTTTTTCTCTATTTTTAATTGGTGGTCTTAATAATTGTGTGATTTGTATTTAGGTCTTAGCTCCAGCTTGAGTTTGGCTTTGTACATGGTCTAAGGTATGGGTCTTGTTTCTTTCGTTTCCACATGGAGATTCAGGGTTGCCAGCACCATTTGTTTAAAAGGCTGTATCTTGTCTACTCAATGTGCTATGTTTTTTATAAAAAATTAGATGTTTATAGGTAGTTGGTTGTATTTATGAGATTTTATTATAATCCACTGGTCTTAAAATCCATCATTGTACCAGTTCTAGGCTTTTTTAATGACCTTGGCTATATAGTAAATTTTAAGGTCTGAAAATGAAGGCTTTCTCCATTTTTTATATTTTTAAATATGTTTTATTTATTCAGTGTTTCTTTGCTCTCCATATAAAGTTGGTAATTAGCTTATTGTTTCTTTAAAAATTTTGGTGGGATTTGGAATCACATTGCTTTAAATTTGTAAAGTATGTTTGATACCATTGACATTTTCATAATATGTACTCTGTCTATCCAAGAACATGCAGACTTGCTCCAATATGTGTTTCTTTTGGTATCATGAAGGATTTTGTAGTTACCTATGTATGAACTTTTTTCTTCTCTTGTAAGATATTGAAATATTTTATTTTTTGTGTAGTTATTGTCAATGGTATTGCCCTTTTAATAACTTTTTATGTATCAATAGTCAATAAACAAAAATCTGTTTTATGTATGTTTATCTTTTAGTCTGCTATGCATCCACTTTTTTCTACTTGTTTGAGCAACTGATTAATTGAATCTTTGAAACATTACATATATGAGATTATGCCATCTGCAAAAATTCCTTGTGTCTGTATAAATATTTTAATTTCCTTATGATGTCTTCTGATTTTAGCTATAAGTTTAAGTACTGTATATTTTTCAAGTGGTGAAAAGGGCAACCTTGCCAATTCCTAATGGAATAATTCTATTAGGTTCCTTTAAGTTAGACCCCATTTTTATATTGGTGGTCTTAATAATTGTGCGATTTGCATTTAGGTTTTAGATCCATCTTGAGTTTGGTTTTGTACATGGTGTGAGGTATGGGTCTTAGTTCATTCCTTTCCAGGTGGAGATCCAGTTGTGCCCACACCAGTTGTTGAAAAGCCTGCCTCATGCTCACTTAATGTGCTTCAGTTCTTTAGCAAAAATCAGGTGGCTATAGGTACTTGGGGAAAAAAATCAAGGCAAACTTAAGGAACTTAATACAATTGTTTAAATCTCCCCATTCAATTAAATGTAGGCAATTGGTTTTTCTTATTATGTTGAGAAATTTTCCTCTAATGCTTCTTTTTTTAAGTGTTATTATCAGGAATTAATATTGAATTTTATCAAATGTCTTTCTGCATCAATTGATATAATCATACGGTCATTCTCCCTTATTTTGTTTTGTTTATATGATGAATTGCATTTTGTGATTCTAATATTAAGCCATTCTTGCATATTTGGTATGAATCTCAATTGATAATAATGTATTAATATTTTGATGTTCAGTTGAATACTCTTGGATAGGATTTTATTAAAAATATTTGTGTCAATATTTATTAGAAATATTAATCTGTAATTTTCAATGCTGGTGATGTCTTTCTTTGCCTGGCATATATATCAGAATTATAGATGTTTCATAAAATGAATTTTGTAGTTTATTGTGCAATGGTTATTGTGTAATGTTTTCTATAAAATTGGCAATAAGTCATCTCTAAATCCAATCTGGATCAAGTGTTTTGGTGTAGAGCTTTTTTTATTTTTTGTTTTTTGTATATTTAGACCTATTACTTATGTTACAGGTTTGTTGAATTTTTCTATATCTCCTGTAGTAATTTAGATAAATTAATCATATCTAGAAATTTATTCATTTCTTCTATATTTTTTAATTTGTTGGAATACAATTTTCTTCATAATACTGTATAATTATATTTTATCTCATTTGGTTATATTGTAATATCTGTTTCATTTCATAGTCATATAATTTGTGTTTTATCATTCTTTTGTTATATTTCCTCGTGGTTTAAAAATTGTGTCTATTTCTTCTAAGGATCAGCTTCTTATTGATTTTTGAATAATCTGTTTAAATTTTCATTAATTTTTATTAATCCTTTCCTATAGTATCTGATGGTTTGTTTTGCAGCATTTTTCCAATTGTTGCAGTTAAGTGTTGTGATATTTGTTTTATTCTTTCTGTCTTATTGATATGAGCTGATATTTCCATAAACTGCTCTGATTTTATCATTGCTTAAAAGTTTTGATATGTTGCATTTTATTGTCATTTGTTTCAAGGAATCATTGATTGTGTTCATTATTTCTTCAATTTTCAGTGGTTTGGGGGCAAAGTGTTATTGAATCTCCTCGTATTTATTTTTTGGAGTTGATCACCCTATGGCTCATTTCTAAATTTTACAGCATACGATTTGAACAAATGGTTTGTAATATCTCGGTGTTTTAAAATGTATCAATGCTTGCTTTATGACCTAAAATATGATATATCCTAAAATAAGGTTCTGTGGGTGCTAGAGAAGAAATGAATTTTTGTTGGGTGAAATATTCTGTATATAACCATGAAAGCCAGTTGATTAGTTATGTTATTTCATATTTACCTATCTTTGCTAATTTTCTTCCCAGTTGATCAATCTTTAGTTAAGATTGATATATTGAAATCTCCTAGTTTCATATTATTATGATCTCTTTGTCTCTTCATTTCCATAAGAAACTGATTAATATATTTAAGGTTTTATTTGCTGCATATATATATTGATTTTGGTTATGGTTTCAAAGCTTTAAGAATTATATAGTTACCTTCTTTGTCAATAACATTCTTGTCTATTTTATGTGAGATTAATATTTTAACCCTAGCTTTCTGTTGACTGCCATTATTTTTTAATATAGATTTCATTGGGAACTCTTAGAGCTCTTATATCATTCAATACATCATTTGTATTAAGCATATTTGTACACATGTTGCCACATTCATTTCCAAACATTTTCTACTTGAGCCCCTTGCATAAGCTCCTTTTTCCCCCTTTCCTATAGTTATTTTTGTAATTCCAACTCCACATATCCCCACCTCTTTCACCCCCTGAACCCCTAATAATCTATAAATTGTTATTACCTCTTCATATATTGCACTGTCCAATGTATCACCTCACTCACCCACACCTGTTGTCCACACCCCAGAGAGGAGGTCACACGTAGATCCCTGAAATTAGCTCCCCCTTTCTACTCCAACATCCCTCCACCCTCCCAGTATCACCATTCCCCCCACTAATCCCAAGGGATCATCTATCCTAAATTCCCCAAGTAAAGCAAAGTTGTACATTTCATTGCTACTAAACTGTACCTTGACTGGTTCATCTCCTCGCTGCAGCCCCTTTGTAAGCGAATGTTGCTTCACTTATTGATGGGTTTTGGGTCCCCAATCTGTTCTTTCCCTCATTTATAATGATATAATTTTTAGTTCTTTGATGCTTGATACTGCATCCCTTTGACACCTCGTGGCCGCACAGGTTGATGTGCTTCCTTCATGTGGGCTTGCTTCTCAACTAGATGGCCACTTGTTTACCTTCAAGCTTTTAACACCCCAGATGCCACATCTCTTGATAGCCAGGCACCATCAGCTTTCTTCACCACATTTGCTTATGCACACATTTGTTTTCAGTGATCATGTCAGGGAGGTGTACATCATGGAATGCAAATATAATAGAACAAAATACTCTTGCATTGAGGAAGTACTTGAGTGGAAGTCCAATGCCCATCTGCTTTCCTAATACTAACCCTATAAGTATATGCATATTGATCGATTTCCCCGTCATCATATATAAATATATGCACCTATGTACAGGCCTGTATTTAAACCTTTATAAATGCACCTTACTCCCTAGTTCTTTTCTCTATTTCCCAATAACTCCTCCCATCCCACCATCACACTCAACCCCCATTTGGGTTTCAATATTTTCTCTCTGTTACATTAGTCTTAAGCAATCCCTATCAGACCTCCCATACCCACCCCGCCACCGACTCTGAACCACCCACTACTCCCCCACTCCCAAGCCAGCCAACACCCGCCATGTCCACCCTAGAACCATCAGTCCCGTCATCCCTGCCCCCAGACAACCCATCCAATCCACCCCATCTAGATAAACCTGTAGAGAAAACTACATGCATAAAAAAGGCATCCCAAAATCAAGCAACCATAGAAAACAAAACAATGAAAACATCAACAACAACAACAAAAAACCCAATGTCCAACATATGCACCTACATGCAAAAATACAAAGATAATAGCAATACTAAAGTCTACAAATAGTTTAAGGTCTGTTTGTTGACCTCCAGGAGTGTCTCCTGATTGAGTTGGATGGGGTGGCACTCTCTGGCCCCAAAGTATATCCTTGGTGCTTCATCCGGAGCTCCATGCTCTGTCACACACCCTTAATTTTTTGCCATGGTGTGTGTGTTTGTCTGGGTAAACAAGAGGAACAAATTTCATAGCCACGCATATGGATATAAGGAAAGGATTTTATACAAAAGGAATGTGACAGTAAGAAGGCATCCCAATCCAGTCCAGTACAAAGTCTCAAGTCCGATATTAACACATATGCTCAAAATCAGTCTACAAAGTCTCCTTCCGACTCACAAAGTCACAAGTCAGTGGGTACAGAATTCTAGCACTGGCAGGGGTCTCCCCATGGCTCCTCGCTTCCAGGGCTCAGGGTCCATCAACAGCATACCGCTCCAGCTTCAGAAGTCTGGCTCCATCAGGGCAAAACCATGTGTTCTCTCTGCCGGCTCCTCCAGCTTCTCAGACGCTGCCATCTTGTCTTTTCTGTGACTCATCGCCTCTGAGACTAATTCCCAACAATTGGGGAAGATAGCTTCTCATCTTCATGAGGGAAATAGCGTGAGATTTCCCAGAAGTCTCAGGAGAAAGCCATGCCCACATAGAGGCCTCATTGTCTACTCAATGGCTATCTCCAGATTAACAGGCTAGACTCCACCCCTACATTTCAATCATAAAATTAACATAAGCACATGACTGCCACAGTGTGCTTGGGCCAGAGAGAGTATAATCCTGACCCTATTTCTCCATTGGTCACCCTGATAAGCCTTGGGTCAGTGAGAGTTGCGCTGTATGTCATATCTGGGCCGCCATATTGTCCTCTCTCTGAATTGGCTGTTCTGGGTGGGAATATCGTCCTGAAGACTTGGTGTGCCAGGAGGCACTCCATTTATCTTCCTCCCCCTTCATTTGTTCTCATGTGCTCTGGTCAGACATATCTCACTCCCCAAGCTGAGTTTCAGTGCTGACCTACAAGGCAAACTCCCCTGGGGAAGAGGCAGCTGCCCCTCTATTTGGGATTGGGGTTGTGCTCTCAGACCTCTCTAGTGGTTCTCTGTTTCATTGCATCATGCTACATTCACATCTGGGAACACCATATTTAAGTTTGGTCCCTCTTTTCCTGTGAAGATATAAAAAATACACTCCTCTTGGCTGGGTTAGTACCCTATTCCTTCTCTACATATCACCATCTGACACACACACACACACACCCTGCCTCCTGGTGCCCCACCCTAGTTGGCTACCATATGTAGCTCTGGATTTGGTCTGGCCTATGCCATACTACCTGGGCTTTCTAATATTATTACTTTAGCTTTCTTTTGACTGACATTATCTTGCTATATTTTTCTTTTTTTTGTTTGTTTTTGTTTTTTTGGGGGGGGGCATCACTGCCCTCTGGTGGTAGGAGTAGGAGGCCTAGCCTTGCTGCTGGATTTGAACCTCTAACCCAGTGGGCCGCAGTCCCACACACAACCACTATGCCACTGGGGCTCAGCTATATTTTTCTATCCACTGATTTTTTTAGCCTACTTATTTTTATATTTAAAGGGTGTTTCTTTTAAGCAGTATATTAAAAGTTCATGTTTTTTTTTAATCTCTGTTAATATTAGTATTTCTACTGGTAACTGTAATCCATTTTCTTTCAGTGTTATTGATCAGTATGGTTTTGTTAATGCTCCTTTTTTTACAATATAAAATGGTTTGGGTTTTGATGATTTTGTGTGTGTATATTGTGATTCTGTTGTTTTGTGGTTTTCTTCTTATTACTTTCTCTGATTTTTCTTATCATTTGTCTTGTTTATAGGGTTTTCAGGTTTTCATCTTGTTTGTTTTGTTGAAACTTTCATTTTTTCTTTGTAGTTTGTTATTTTTTTAGTTCCCTTTCCAATTTCAAAGTAGTTTATGGTATATTGTAAATGCTTTTATATTTGTTTCATTTAAGTTACTTGTTGTCAGTCTTTCCCTCTGCTCTTATTTATGTTTATCATTATAGCAGAATTTTGTCTATATACATTTTAATTAATAGATCATTTTATCGGATGTTCTTACATATAATAATTCATACATCCATTATGTCAAGTGGAAATATACAAATGTTGACATTATCTTTCTTCATAAGCCCTTTGATGTCAGCTCCTCTATTCTTTATTGTTATTATCATTTATATGTGTGGTATACCGCCCATTCTATCCATTCACCTACTGTCCTGATACTCATCCAGCTTGAGGGGGCTTAATCTGCATTCACTGCTATCTGTTCCTCCTTTTCCCCTCCTCCTTTCCTTTCCCTATTTCTCCTGGAATCATCACACCCATGACTGTTTCTAAGGGAATTTGTGTACCCTGAATGCTTTATATTGAAAGTTCTCATATGTACTGGTTTATGTACATCAGTACAGCAGGATCTGAGAGATAATACTGAGATCATAGTATTGAAGGGTGGATGGGAGGAAGGATTAAAGAATGAGAGGAGTGCTGGGTGCTAAAGATCCCCCTAGATGTATCCTCTCGTTCATGCAGCCCATCTGTGCAGGAATGTTCAATGATCTCCAAGTGGTTTTGGGTCTCAACTTTCACCCCTGTCCTCAATGAGACTGTTTATTTTTGAACTTCTAATTCCTGTTCCCATTAACTCCTCTTGCTCATACAGGTTGATGTGCTTCTTCCATGTGGGCTTTGTTGATTCCCTGAAAGAGGACTGCTTGTTTGACTTCAGCTTTTTTTTTTTTTGGGGGGGGGGTGCATCACTGCCCTCAGGTGGTGGGAGTAGGAGGCCCAGCCTGTGCTCCCTGGAGCTGGAATCGAACCTCCATCCCAGTGGGCCGCAGTCCCGCGCACAACCACTACGCCACCGGGGCTCAGCCCGGCTTCAGCTTTTAACATTCCAGGTGCTATATATTTTAGTGACCAGGCACCATCTGCTTTCTTCACCTTGTTTGCTTATGCACCCAGTTTGTCTTCAGCAATCCTGTCCTGTGACATTATTAGAGCAAAAATTGCTTGTGTTGAGGGAATACTTAAGTAGGGGTTTGAAGTCCATCCGTTTCTTGAGTGTATTGCCATATAAACATATGTGCACAGGCCAATACCCCTATTTTTATGTTTTAGTATATTAACATATATACACGGCTATGTTTATAATTCTATAAATTGTTTTGCTTCCTAGTTCCTCTATTTACTTTTACCTTTTGCCTACCCCACTCTAATGCTCACCCCTCCGATGCAAGTGCCTCTCAGTAATTTCTCCTTCTTAGCCACCTACTTGTTCCCCTGTCCGTAACCTTGTCTGCTCCCCGCTCATTTGCCCTGCCTCCTCTACCCCTAGGTCACCCCAGACACATCGGCCATGGTGTTTTCTCCTCAGGCTTGCTTCTCACGCCTAGTTTATATAGATAGGCAAAACAAAAGCAACAAAGACGAAACACAGTCAAAACAAAACAAAACAAAGCACAACCCTATACGTAATTCCTGGTCTGTCCACTAAGCTTTATGATGGTCTCCTCACCAGTCCAGCAGGACACCAGGTGCTACCCCACAGATTCTAAAGTCTATTGTCAGGATTCCCCAGGGGATTTTAACTTTGCTCCCGTTGCTGGTCTGACATTTCCTTCTTGGTTCACTCCATTGTTTGGGGGTCAGACATGACTCCCTCCCTGTACTGTGTCTCCAGTACTGTACTCTGTAAGGGTATGTCTTGAGCCGTTGTTAGCCCTACAGCCCTCTCCGTGTCTCAGTTGCTCCATGCAGGCAAGCCCTCTGTAAGACTAGGTGTGCCAGAACGGAGTCTTATTCTCTCTCTCTCTCTCTCTCTCTCTCTCTCTCTCTCTCTCCTTCATAGGTTGCTCCATGTGGGCAGCACAGGCTAGCCCCTTCCCCCCCGCACCAGCTCATAACTTTAGTGTTGCACTCTGTAGCACAATCTTGTGAGAAGGGAGTCAGCATATCTAGAATTGAGATGGGCTCCCTAGTTCTCTCTGTTATTATATTTCTCCATGTGGTTATGTTGCCCTCAAGGCTTGGCATGCTGTATGAAGTCTGCATTTTCACCCCCTTTCCTGGGGAGACATAAACAATGACCTTCCAGTGGGTGTAGTAGTGCCTTTCTCCCCCAGTGCCATTGTCTTCCCACCCCACCCCCATTTTCCTCTTCTTTATGTTGGGATGCCATATGCATCCTTGGGCTTTCTCTGTACCTCACCCCACATTCTACCCTCAGAGTGCCTGTCCTTCAACCCTAAGTTATGTGTTAAGTTGCTTTTTCTGTGCTCCCTGTGCCAATTTACCTTACCTCAGTGGACTCATATTGTACTTTCACTTTGTGCTTGCCTAACTTTGCTTACCAACATTTTTCCATGTCTTCCCATGAGATCATGTGCTTCTGGTGGTCATCACTATTTTTTAGAGATGCGGTATATGCCAGAGTTTTCTAATCCACTGCTCTATTGATGGAAATTTAGGCTATTTCCAATTCTTTGCAGTTGTGAGTTGCACCACAATATACGTTGGAGTACAGATGACTGGTTGTGTCTATTTCTTACTTATTTCTGGATATATGCCCACTAGGGGGATAGGTAATTATTTCCATTTGCTTTAAATATCCCCAGTATCTCCATATCATTTTCCACTGTAGCTGTACAAATCTACAAGACCAGATGAATGAGAGTGCCTATCTCACCACATCCGACATTTGTGGCTCTCTGATTTTTGGAAATGGGCTAACCTCAAGGGTGTTAGGTGGTATCTCATAGTTGTTTTCATTTGCATCTCTTTGATCACTAGTGATCAAGAACAATTTCTCATATGCTTTTTGGTGATTCATGTTCCCTCCCCAGTGAAACTGGGTCTTTTTCCCACCTCCTCAGAGGACTCTCAGGGTACTGTATATGCTAGTATAAAGTCCTTTGTCAATTATGTCATTATTAAAATTTTTTCTCCCAGTCTGTGAGTACTCTTATTAATCTATGTAAAATCCATGATTATTATTTTTTAAGTTTATTTGGTTTCATTGCACATTGAATCTTGTCCCAGCAGAATGTTTTCTCCATAATAACTTTTTTTTCAATCTTTTAATTTGCTATCTATTGTTATAGATTTTCTGTACATAGAATTCCTGTTCATATTTTTTATAAACATGGTTGTGTTTCTACAAATCCCTTTAGTTTTTCCTTGTCTGTAAAATGTTTTTATTTTCCCCTCATACTAGAGGGATATTTTTATAGATATAGGATTATTGTTTGGCCATTTAAATTTCTCTTTTTAAGTACATCATTCGGTTTCTTCCTTGTCTACATGGTTTCCGTGAAAAATTCTAATTTACCTTGATTGTATGGAGTCTATATGTAATTGCTCCTTTTTGCAGCTGTCAGGATTGTTGCATTATCATTCATAGTATAATGCTTCACTGTTAGTTGTCAAGGTGATTTCCTTTTGGAATCAATTCTTCTTGGCATTCCATGAACTTCCTGCATAATTATCTTATGTTCTAATATGATGTTATGGAAGTTCTTTGATAATATTTCATGGAATATTTTTTTAGTCTTGTCTCTTATTTTTATTTTGGGACACCCATCAGGCATGTCCTGTTCCTTTTGATGTTGTCCCAATATGTTCTCAGATTATGTTCAGGATTTGTTTTGTTTTGTGTCATTTTGACCAGCCAGTCTCCTTATATTTTGCTCTTGCAGATTCATCAATACCACTGATTCTTCATTTCAGCCTGCATCTCTTCCTTTGTTCTTTCAAAATGTTACATTATTTTATTTTGATGTTTGTCTTTCTTATTTCTGGTCGAAGTTGCTATATGATATCTAGATTTTCATTAATTTTGTTGTAAAGCACATCTTAGTTCTTGGCACATATCTCCTATCTATCTCCATTTAATGTCTCCTAGAGTCACGTGAAGTAACTGGAGACCATTGCTGTAATTTCTTTCTTGGCAGAATCAGTGAATCTCTCCTCCTTCAGGATACCCTCCAAACCCACATATTTATGTGGTAAAATCACTTGAGATGTTTACTCCTGCATCTGAAAGTACGCAGAGACTGCTTACTTCTTCCAGAGATGATTTTGTTATCATGTTTTTTTTCCTTAGTTTGTTTATATCTGACCTGAATGCAGAATTATAACCACACACTACAGTATCTGAGTAGTGAAAGGAGGCCAAGAAATTCCACATCAGCCTAGCCTCCATAGGGGTCAAAATCCGCACACAATTACATATAGGTCCCTTCAAAGTTCTGGTATCGAGGTTGATTTCCAGGTCTCCAGGGGGCCCCCAGCAATGGTTTATCCCCATAATGGTTATCCCCAATATGCTGAGAGAAGCAACTAATTAGAGCATTCATTAAAACTATTTCCTGCTGTGGGGCCTGAGCCCTAAGCAAACCTCAAACCCACTAATGCGATAAAGATTCCTCCTAAGATGGGCCCTCTTGATTTTATGCCAACTCAGAGCTGGTCAATCATCTGGCTACTCTAAGGAAACCCTTCCATAATGCAACCCCCCACCTTGAGAACCAGCCAGATGCTGGCCAGTTCCTTGTTGACCCAAGTCTTCCCAACCTAGCCAGTGTGCAGTCAGAAAGTTGGGGCCCTCCCCAGTCCCAGGGCTCAGAGTCCTGTGCATCTTCATTCTCCAGTTCCCACTCAGCTTCTCCCCATGTAATACTGGAGGAGTGAAGTTATTTGCGGTGGGGGAGGGGGAACTGGGCACTCACTCCTCCCATGTACCTTCAGAGAGTTCTTTTGCTGGGGAACTATTCATCTCACATTGTGCTTGTGGTTGCTGCTTCATTTCATCTTCAAATGACACACACATGATTGGAGATAAGTATTAAAATTCCTAAGACTTGCTGCATATGTTGCTTATTTATATATTTGTGGGATTTAAACTGTTTGAAAACATTTTTAAAGGGACAAAGGTCCCAGGTAAATTAGGAGGATTATACCAGGCAACATGAAGGTAGCAGCTGCTCGTTCCAGTGTGCTCCCAGGAAGACTCTCATCAAAACGGATTCACTAGCATGTCGGCTGCAGCAGTGGGTTCAAGCCTAGCGACTGGTGGGAGCTTCATTATGTTGTGCACAGGAGAGCGCTATGGGTTGGAACTAATTTCTTGACATCTCACGGCAAAATATTCATAACTTTCCCTTAATTTGCTTGTCTTTAATATTGCAATGGTTTATCATGTGTCTACATTCAGCATGAATACATATTCAACTCTTTCTGGAAAAATAGTTAAACAGAAATAATTTTGACAATGGTGTTCTCTTTATGTGCTTTTAGAAGTCAATATGATAGAATAGAGATTTGGGGACCATGCAATATTTGCATAGGTATTTATTTTTATTTACAAGATCATTGGTTCTCCTATATGACATTATGCCATTAGTTCTGAGCATTTGTGTATTATTTCTTGGGGACAATTAGACCCAGAATCTGTTTTGCCAAATGCTTCTAAGAAAAGACTCTCTGGGTTTTGATAACTGTCGAAAAGTTAATACTGCCTGTCTCCCTGTTAATACTGCCTGTCTCCCTGAACGACCTCATTGGAAGACCAAATGTGGTTTCATGTATGTGATCAGTTTTCTTACTTCATTCCTTGCCAGGGGAAAAAGGTCAGTTAATTATTTCCAGTAGGTGATAAGTTCATTATAGGCTGTTTACAACATTGATAAAAAGGAAATAAGCTAAGAAGATGTGAAATGGCAAGGGCAGAAATATGTTTGACAAAGGAAATTTTTTTCTGCAATTACAAAATAAATGAGAAAACTGTTATATCCCCCCCTAAAATGAGAGTGTTTAAAGTATTTCATCAGAATAAAATAGCATGTGATTCCAGCTTCCCCATACTGCCCTTTCCGACTTCATCCTAGAATGAAATACATTTCTCCCCAAATGGAGGCATTTCATCAGCCCTTTTTCCCAAAGTTAGTCAAAGAAACTTAGGCATTGGGATGATGATCTTCACTTTTTTTTTTTTTTTTTGCTCAATCTAGTTTAGAACAGATGTCCTAATTCTGTCAATAATTAAGCGGAAGCAGGAAAGAATGTCAGCAAGAATTTGAAAACAAAAAGTGAAAGAGAACAGAAAATTGACTACAGGAAGTGTAAAAATTAAGCAGCATAAAAGTAACCAAGTGGAGGAGAAATATTAAAAGCCTCAGATGAAACCACTGCGTTATGTTTGTGGCCTTGTCATCCTCCATGAGTCTCAGAATCTGGATTCTGCTTACTTATGAATAGAAGGAGTTGTTGGAGACATGGAATAAAAATCAAATTTTTCTATCTTTCATACTTGGAGACATTAAAAAGATAACCTTGACTCTGAATATTAAATTTTATTCCACATTTCCTTTGTACCATCTCAATGTCCCTACACATACCATCAAAATTATATTTCTTTGTTTGGGAAGATTACATCGATCCTCGCTTGAATGTTCTGGTACTCAATCTATCCCATAGGGTCCTCACTAGTCTGGACCCTCAAAATCATACAGGGTTGAAATAAAACTGCTCTAAGTGAACTCAAACAGCAGTTTTCAAAAATGGCGAGAAGAAACGGACTTCTTGGAGGACAGAAATTGAAGCCTTGACTTTGGATAGCCATGAAACCTGTTTCATAACAACACAGGACAACCTTATTTAAGAGGAATTCTGCTTCAAACATAAAAGACACCTCCTGCCTTGGGTTCATGAACCTTCTCCTGCTGCTAATTGAGCTCTTACAACGGAGGATTTAATTATCACTTTCCTCTCTCATTATTTTGATAATTCACATATGTTGCAAATGAAGTGAGCCATGATTATTAACAATCTGTAATCATAAAATAAAACTTAAGCACTACCATGCTTCATAAAACATAAAAGTGATAAACAACAGGCCCGTTATCTTCATTTCTGACCTTGATGACTGATACCATTGGTGCAAAACAGACAGTTGTCTAGGACTTTTTTGATTCTCACCTTTTGGAAAGCAAGTTTCCAGGACTCGTTACAGCCTTAGCCATTAGATTCAAGTCAGCAAACTTTGTTATAGCCATTCATCACATAGCCAGTGTTGCCTCACAAGAGTTCCTGTCATATACCAAACATCTCTACAGCTATTTTTGAACAGCCTAACCCATGGGAAATTATTTAATTTCCAAAATTAAGGGCTAAAATCGGATCAACAAGCTTTTATAAAGCTCATGGAAATATCCGTGACCCATCCAAATTAATTGAATGGGTCATTTAGCATAAACTCCAAGTTTTTTTGTGATATATTGTTAAGGCATTACTAATACTTTACAGGCATTGTGTTAGTCCAGGTAGACTAGAGGAACAAATTCAAGGACACGCATATCGCTATAAGGAAAGAGTTTATATACAAAAGGAATGGGACATGGAGAAAGCATCCCAGCCCAGTCCAGTTCAAAGTCCTAAGTCCGAAATTAACCCATATGCCAGTAATCAGTCTATAAAGTCTTCTTCCAACTCACGAAGTCACAGGTCATTGGATGCAGAATCCCAGTGCTGGCAGGGCACCTCCAGGGCTCAGGGTCCATCAACAGCAGAAGCAACTCATCGCTGTCAGAGGTCTCCATCTGGCCGCCCCAGCTTCAGAGGTCCATCAAGGCAAAGCTCCATCAGGGCAAACCTCTCCACCCATTCCTCCAGCTTCTCCAATGCTGCCAGCTTGTCTGTGATTAATCGTCTCTGAAACTAACTCCCAACAACTGGGGAAGATAGCTTCTCATCTTCACGAGGGAAATACCGCGAGATTTCCCAGAAGTCTCAGGAGAAAGCCATGCCCACATAGAGGCCTCATTGTCTACTCAATGGCTATCTCCAGATTAACAGGCTAGACTCCACCCCTACATTTCAATCATAAAATTAACATAAGCACATGACTGCCATAGGCATCCTCAAACAAAGGTGGGCCACAAGCAGCCCACCAAGGACATTTATCCAGCCACGGGGTGTTTTTGCCACTATTACCTGTCCTGCTTAGCATCTGTTCATTGTTTTTTGTTTTTTAACTATCGTCTGGCCCTCCAATGGTTTGAGGACAGTGAATTGGCTCCCTGTTTAAAAAGTTTGAGGACCCTGCTTTATAAGATAGAAGGTCGTAGCGTCTTGAAATTTAACTCTTACCTACAACCATTTTTAGGTATAAAATTCTTATTCATATGGAGGTTAGAATTTTTATATTTGGAGAAGTTGTTTATTGGTACATGCAAAAATGTTCAGAATTTTAAAAATTTAGCTACATTTAATATACATTTCAAAAGTTCAGTCATATCAAGATGGTTTCTATCCACTCCACAATCAAACTTTAGAATCATTTCTACTTTTGTACACATTGATCTTCACTCACTCCCCATTTCTCTCATGCTTTTCATGTTCTCAACTTAATTTTTTATTGTCTTTTTAACTTTATCATTCCAGTTTCTCTATACATATAAATACACAAGCCCAGGACAGACAAAAAAAAGAGGATCCATTTATAACTTTTCTTGAGAGAATACTAAATTGAAAATTTAGTAAATTGAAAATCAATAATTATGAAAGAAAAATTATCTGCTGAAGTTTTTGCATCTACACCAATGGTACCATATGTAAATAAAGAAATGGAATGGGCTGAGCCACGGTGGCATAGTGTTTGTGTGTGGGACTGCGGCCTACTGGGATAGAGGTTCAATGCCAGCAGCGACTCCACAGGGCCAATGGCTGGGCCTCCTACTCCCACCACCAGAAAGCAGTGATGCCCCCCCCAAAAAATAAAGAAATGGAATGAACAGTGTGCTGCCTCTTGACTATACCAACCCCACTTCTTTTTAATATTCTGACTCACTTCATCTGAAGATAGGCTTCCAAGAATCTAATGATATGACTTGTTTTTTAATACTCCAAATAGGGACAGTAGTACAAAATTAATACTTCATTTTAAGCAAACAAAACTGTGAATGTCTTACACAGTATATTTTTTCTCATATCCACAAACTTAGGAAAATTGCTATTTGTAAATTAAATATTAACTGGGATAAGAAAATAAGTATACTGAAGCAATGCCTTTTGAGAATAATTTGAAATCTTTAAGCAATAAGCTTGAGTTTTGTGTAGATAACCTTGTACTTTTTATCTATAATATTCATCAACTGTTTGTTATATAATATTTAGGTGTTACTGATATTTATTTCTGAGAGTCTACCCGAAAGAAGACCACTATCGAATATCTTTTTTTATATCAAATATAAACCGAATACTGTGTTCTTGTTGCTCATGGAGAAATAGTTTGAATATTGTTGATTTTGTGAAGAATTGTGTAAAAACCTTGACTCGAATGAGTTCTGCACTTTCTTTTGCTGCAGTACACATACATTTACACATTCTTTAAGAGGAAACATATATTAGATCATTTTAAAGGTAAATAAGGGTTGAACTACAAAAACTAAACTAGGCAGAAATCATAACTATTTTCAGTAACCTTGGGAGGATACACATAGGAGATGCCATAAGAAGGGTAGAGAATCATATTTGAAGCATTGAAAAATACTCTTGGGAAATGTGGGCACATAATGGTGGTGCAACAATGAACATGGCTTTTCTATGGCAGTTTCTGTAAATGGATATTCTGTAAATATTCACCAATTTTGTTTTGTGTTTTTGGAAGGGGTGCATTTTTTGTTTGTTTAGTTGGTTGGTCGGGTTTTATGTTTCTTTTCCTTCTTTCAATTTATATAGTATGTTTAATATATAAAGTACCTCAGCAAACATTAATTAATCTTTGCAATAGTATTAAAGAGTAATGTTATCTACATTTTTCAAATTGGTTCAATTGAAACTGAGGCTAGGTGATTTCTTGCACAGGCATGTGCAGCTTGCTGTCTGTCATAATTAAAGACTTTCATTTTATCTGCACTCCATTAGAAAATGTGACATATACGATTACAAGAACAAATCATTGTGATGGGTTCTTTTCCTCCTCATCATCTTCCTCCTCCTTCTTAGTTTACTAAGCAGAAATAGTAGCAACAATCTTATGATACTTTTTTGCTATGTTCAGGAAAACTCAAGAAATACCAGAAAATATCAAAAAGAAGTAGGAAGGGCAGACAAGGCAGTGGATGCTAATACTATGTGGTACCAGTTACTTGAGACTTGACAGAGGGAGAAAGGAAAAAAAAATAAATAAGATTTGAAGAGGAAAGTTTACATAAAAAATGAGGTCAACCTGCTGTTTATTATAAGCTAAATATACATAAAATTGTAAGTACATGTATGCATTTATGTAAATAGCTTAATTAATGTATTAATATATTAAATAAACAAGCTCTTTTTTCTGAATTACTAATTAATTTCATTCCTTTGCAGAATGTGCTCTGGAGATTTAAATTTTCTCAGCTTAAGGGATCTTCAGATGATGGAAAAACTCGAGTAAAGCTGCTGTTTCAGAATCCAGACACCAAACAAATTGAGATGAAGGTAGGGAAGCTGGCTTCTATGGCCAAACCAATCACACATAAAGTTAAGTGGTGAGCTGATAAAACTTCATCTCCCATTCATAATGATTTAAGCAATTCATAGAAGATGAATTCTCTTTAAAATCCTTATAACAAGGGGCTGAGCCCCAGTGGCGTAAGTGGTTGAGTGCAGGACTATGGCCCGCAGACTTGGCAGTTCAAATCCAGCGGTGGCTCTCAGAAGCAGCATTGGGTAGTGCCCACGACCACCAGAGGCAGTGATGCCTGCCCCCCCACTCCAAAAAAAAAAGAAGCAAGAAAAAAAAAAACCATACAACAAATGTGTCAAAAGAACCCATGGTATGAACTTATGTTCTAAGTTAGTCATCAGTGAAAACGGATTCTTTGATTCTACTGAAAGTCAGGTTTCTTAGTAGGCATTAGAGTAAATTAGTGTTTTTAAATGCATGAAAAGTTGAAATGTAAAGTAAGAATTTTACAAACTTCATTTGTTAAATAATCAGTTTAATATATTGAGAGCTCTTTTAATTGAAAATAATGTTGACATCACTTTCAAATTCACTCACTGAGCAATGTGAGTGAATCACCTGGAATGAGATAGAGAGGTGGTGATTTTCAACAAGGCGGGCCTGAACACGGAACAGTGGCAATTACTTCACCAGTTCACTAGTTAAAAAAAAAAGAGAGAGAGAGAAGAAAAAGTAGAGAGAAATCTTTAATAAGGATATCTGGTGTATTTTTGCATTGATACAACCAAAACAGCCATAATCGGTACCTCTGTGCTTTGCTTTATTTTTCACTATTCACCTGTGGCAGCTATGGCACGAGGTGTGTTCCGTAGTTCATAGGGTTCAAAGTCCTTTCTCTATGAGACCATAACGTTCACCAAATCAAGACACTTTTTAAAGTAATGGTGCTAGTCATTTATTCCATCCTAAACAGCGTAGGGTACTGCGAATTTAACCATGACAGACTAGTCTTTTTATCATGGGGCGGGGGGGGGGGGGGGGGGGGGGGGGGGGGGAGGAGGGTAAAGGGATGCCTTAACATTTGTCTTAAGATTAAGAAAGAAAACGAAGTTAGACTAAGCCAAATCAGGAGTGTCAGGTGAAAGTCTAATTATTTCCCTTGGAATTTCTCAAAAATGTGCTCTTGTTTGATGAGAAAAATAAATGAGCACACCAATGTTATAGTGAAAGATTTTAGTGAATCTTTTTTACCAGGAGTTTTCTGCTAAAGGTGTAGATAATTTTCTCAAACTAATCTCCTAATAAGCAAATATCAATTTTTCTGGACTTCTAGAGAGTTGGGAAGAAACATGCCTTTATATCAAAAAACAATTGTCATGACCTTATTGCTTTAACTGCGCTCTTCCACCTCACAGTAGCTATTACTTTGATTGTATTAGTCTTCAGTATCAGACTGGTTAAGTCATGTTTCATTTCCTGTTACAATTCTTTCAAAAATACTCAGAATTTTTATCCCATTTGTTTCAAACATCAATGCAGAAGGCTTACTCAACTTTGATCTTTCAGTCAAAATTATGAAGCTGATGAAGTTGAGGAATGTATGATGCTTGCTATTATTTCTGCTGTTAATTGTTACTCTCATTCAATAAAAGACACCCTGATGTCACCGATGGGTAGGTTTTTGACTGCTAACAGCAAGGTTGACATTTCAAAATTGCCAGCTGATTCTTGTGGTAAAAAATGAATCTTGTAAAAATTTACAGTTGGGAGTCTGTTTGTTTGTTTGCATTCTGATTATTCAATTATGGCATGAAAAAGGTTAATTGTTTCCACAGAAATTGATGTGGGTCCTTGGTTATTGAGAGCTTAACTTTCAACATTTTTTAGCACATTTTAAAAATTAGTTATCCATTTGTAAATTGCTAAGTTCTTTGGGAAAATCTTCACATAAATGTTTCATGAAGCATCAATGATTTAAACAATCCTGCACCCAAGAATTGATGTTTTCTTGCCTTTGCTTCAATTTTGGCAGAGTTCATGTTGTGACATAAAAGTAATTACACATGGCTTTTCTATCCATTTGTCTATAACTTACCTCCCCCCAAATGGTGGGGTGGGAACATGCAAGTAAACTGTAGAGGACTCAAGAATTGGTCTGTTTTTATACATTCTTCTGAAGAGAGCCATCTCAGAAGCAGAATGAGGAAAGAAGAATCTGAAACCATCAAGAAAATAAGGCCCCCAGTGGAAACCATTCAAAATCTCTGTGTGACATGATGGAGGCAGCAGAGTTCCCAGGGATGAGACCATAGACCATGAGACTATGCAGTTGATAAGCGGGCAGAATTCCTACCACACTGAACCAGAAGCCAAACTCCCCGTGGCTGAGAGATTGAGGGCCACAGAGGGATTTGGCTACTGACTGAGAAGCCAGAGGCACTGTTTTGAACCAAAGACTGTATCCTTACTGTTTTTTTTAAACCCTAACTGGTGAGGATATGAAAATTTCCCTCATAAACCTCTGTAATTGTGAATATTGTAAGTGTGTTCTGTGTGGCATTGCAACATATTACTGAATCCAGCAGAGAAGTAGACCATAGTTAGAGGTACAGTAAATAACAGAATAAGGTAAAAACGGATGGAAGGTGGAGGCCTATCTGGCTTCTGCCTTGTGGCAATTAGTTTCTTCCCAGTGTGGAGATGGACACACTCTTCTGAAGCTGGAGAAGGTCCGATGTGACCCACATGCCATTCCCTTGGAGCATCTTTTCAAACATATGTTACCCTTCTTATTGCCTTAAAATTCACTCTCTTCAGGGGTATTATATCAAGTCACCAGGAGTTTATATGGGTGCAAAATTGTGTTTTGAAATTTGTACATAGTTTATATTCATAATATGCTTTTTCAGTGAGCTTTTTAAAGACCCCTCATATGTCTATATACCAACCTACTTACCTATCTACTTGTTTCCATATCTTTCACCTAATCCATCCCCAATACATCACCTGCTCATTTTTTCCCTCCACACCAGATCTGAAAATGCCTGAAAATAAATCTGCTCTCAGGCTACAGCCCAGAAAGGAACAAAGATGGTGGAGAATTTGATAGAAATTGAGAAAGATCTTAACCATTTTCAATTAAAATAAGGACCATAAGAACATATTCCTTGGGCCTTTTCCAAAGCATTAAAGAAGGCAACCAGGAGATCCTAAAATACAGCCATAATTAAGTCTGTGACTAGAAGAAGTCAAATTAAGATTAAAGTATTTTGATACATTATTCTATAGAAGAAATAACACACATATAAATATCCACACATAACTAGTGCAGTGATTACAATGGTCATTTAAGAAATTATCTCTAAAAGTTATAGTCTGCATTTTATTATAGCATATGGGATAAGGACCAAGATACAAAAATAATAATAAAGCGATCTAGATGCCATGGCTATCTTGGATTTAATGCAGGGTTCAAGCTAAGAAAGAGTCCATGTAATTATCCTTTTTGTAAGTCAAGGTTATTATAATTATTGGGGATTAAAAAAACATGTCTTTTTAAGTAAAGAGGAAAATTGCATTACTTTAATAATTAGCTATCCATGATTTTCAAAGAAAATGTTAGAGCTTCTATTAAAAGTATGCTAACCATGAAATAAATTCTCAATATTTGTTGGAAAGTTTTCTATAAAATTTGACCATAAAGCTACCTTACTAATTATTATATAATGAAGCTGTTTGTTTTTCTCTTTGATTTTAAGAATTCCAAGGCCTTGGGGCTATGAAATGAAACAATGATTCTTATCATTTCTTATTTACAAAAATAGCATACAGTTTTAGAATTTGAAATGATTCTGTAATGAGACCAATGGATGGAAATTTGAGTTTGTGTCAATTTTCTAAATATATTCTTTTAATTTCTTCCTGTTGTTGCTTCTTTTAAAAATGTAGAGAAAGCTAAGTTTATTGCATCAAGAGTTTTTTTGTTTTTTTTTTTTTTTTGGTGGGAGCATCATTGTCCTCTGGTGGTTATGGAAGCTACCCAGTGCTGCTCCTGAGAGCTTCGCTGGATTTGAACCACTAAGCCTGGGGCCTGCAGGCCCGCACTCAACCACTTAGGCCACCGGGGCTTAGCCCAAAGAGTTTATTTTTCAGAAATAACATTTAATGGAAAGTTTATGTTAATTATATGAATTATAGTTAGGTAATACTTTCCAAGAGGTTGGGTGTTCATTCTTGGCTTCAGAGGCAACTTTTTGGAAGAAAGGCCTATCGATCTTTTTCCGAAATGTCATAATTTTGGGGGGGGGAATTGAGGGGGGCAACACTGCCCACTGGTGGTTGTGGGAGCTACTCAGCTTTGCTCCCGAAGAGCTGCTGCTGGATTTGAACTGTCAAGCCCATGGGCCTCAGTCCTGCACTCAACCACTAAGCCACCGGACTGCCAAGATGATTCTTTTTTTTTGGGGGGGGGGCATCACTGCCCTCTGGCAGGAGTGGGAGACCCAGCCTTGCTCCTGGAGAGCTGCTGCTGGATTTGAACCACCAACCCAGTGGGCCAGAGTCCCCACCGGGGCTCAGCCAAAGGTCACAGTGTTGAATCAGCTATACTCTGCACATGTGAAATCACCCTGAATGACGATCAACTCTATGACAATTACCTAAAACAATTGTGAGATTTTAAAGACTAAGGAGTGAATTGAGCGGAAAGATATTCTTCCCCAGGGCATCCAGCAATGCACACCTCCCTTCCAACGTACACATAAACATATATCTTTGAAATGTGCATGCTTTTTGGTGATTCGAACTGAGGTTCTAAACTAAGCCTTCAAAGAGTAGCTTTATTTCAGAAGCTTATATTCACCACTTGTTATACTAACTATGAACAATTAATAGATTTTAAAATAGTAAATTAATATAAAAAGAAGAAATTAATATGAAGAGATTATCGATATACTAAAATTATCTGATGTTTTCTGAAAGGAAAATTATTCCAATTACCCTAAAATGCAGCTTAATTACTATATATAAAAAATGCATGCATTTCTGATATCTCATATGTGCATCTTTGAAACTGATTGTCATTGACAGCAATGAACAGTATAATGAAGTCTAATTCTTTCTTTGGGGGGAACAATAGCATGTATATTTCATCCCATATTGATCTCTGAGGAAAAACGCCATTGAAAATTTTTCTGCTGACATCAAAGAAGCAATCAAATATGTCCCACATGGAAAGATGAAGGCAAAATGTGATCACAAGTACATAATTATAATTTTCTGAGGGCTTGAAAAAGTACAAGTAATTTGGCTTGTTTCTGAAACTAAAGGCTGGATGCTAACTTTCTTTTGCAAAGTTCACGGGTAGCCACAACATTCATTATTGAAATGACTCAATTGCTAGTGCTGAAAAAACGTAAGAAGCCAGATGGTAAAGAGAGGGAGGGACAACCAAGACAAAATGTCATAAAATAGAGAAATCCACAAATGCCATGTACATGAATCAGTGACTATGATATGTGCCTTAGTGCAAATGGATATGCATAAGAATAACTGAAATTCAACCCTCTCTTCCAAAACTCCTTTCTGGAATCACTTTTTCATCAATACTCAGGGAACCTGAAACAAAAAAAACAAAACCTTATTTTTCTTTGCTATTTTTATGAGCTTCTCCAGCAAGCTAAAAATTGATCTATTCCAGAAAAAGAAAATAGTTGCTTTTAAACAGTTTGAGCATGACATCTTTGTTTTGATTCTGAGTCTCTCAGAGCTGTGTATGTGTAGCTACAATATAGGTATAATCACTGAAAGTTTTAAGTTGAATTGAATTTCTTCTGTAAGCATCGGCAACTAGCAAGTCCATGATTTTTAAGTTGCTAACATTTTGGAGATGAGGACATTAAAGAGAGGTTTAATGTTTTGCACAATGTGACACCATTGGTAAGGGACCGCCCTCAGAACAAAACCCCACTTTCTCATCTCATCTATCTGACACCCTTCTCTTCCCTTCACAAACTCTCCAGCGCAGTTAAAGAACCAGTAGGTGCAGTCAGTGCTCCCAAGATGTAATCCTAGGATGTTTCCAAAGCCAAGACCCCCAAACATAGAGAAATAGGACATCTTTTGGGGCCCAAGAAAGAGAAATTTATATTCTGTGACAAGAATGATTTATTACTTGTGGATCTTTATTTGCTAGCAATGAACAGAGGTTGAATAGATAGATGTAGTGGAGATTCATGGGCAGGTCTCTCTGATTCTCTAGTCACAGATTAATTGTTTATAAATTAATTGACCTCACAAAAGCCTAATAAAGTTTAATAAAATTTCACTGTCTGCTTTTATACGATACATAGTACAAGACTCATCTTCAAGAGGCAGTAACCATTAAAACCTAATTGTAATTGAACCCCTTGTTATCTAATTGCTCCAGGTTAAAAGACAGCATGGGGGCATAAGTGGATGAGTGTGGGACTGCAGCCCATGGGCTCACCGGTTCAAATCGAGCGGCAGCTCTCAGGAGCAGCACTGGGTAGCGCCCACAACCACCAGAGGCAGTGATGCCCCATGCAAAAAATAAATAAAAAATAAAAAACAGCATGATTTTTGCCTAAAGGTGACACAACAATGTAGAGCCCAATCACCTCTCAACACATAGTGGGTGTTTCAAACTTGAGTTCAATTGACTTTTTGCAATGAAAATTCCTCCTCGGGATGTTCTTCTCCTTTCCACGAAGGACTGATCTCAGCCTGAATGTGATTGAAGTGCCCAGCCAACACTGCTACCCCTGAACAATAGATGCAGCCAGTGCTGTTAGAGGCATCAGGATGATGAACATATGAGGAACAGTTCAGTCAAGTGCCCTTATTGTTCCATCTTAAGAAATGTGTGTGCCTAGCTGGTTGAAAATGACAAGCCATCTTCAAATGAGACTGTTTTGTTGTGATTGTTAGTGCTAGCCAGTCTGCGCTCAAAGCAACCCAAAGTACAATAGGACAAAAACGTGAGTATGTTCTGCACCAGCCTCACATTTGAGGCTATTCTATCTAGTTGAGGGTATTCTTCAGTTTTACCAACCCTCAACTTTACCAAGCAAACTTTCCTTTACGAGGAATTGTCCCGTTTTTATACCATGTCAAAAGCACCTTAGATGATCTCCCCCATACCCATCTTGGCTTCTATGGAGCATTCTGGCTCCTACATGCCAGACGTCTTTGTTCTTCTGCCAGTCTATGGCACTTTTAATATTTTCCCCCAACACTATAATTCAAACACATCAAATACTGTTTTTCTATCAAATACTGTCAGATTCCTCTATCTCCTCCTCCTCTCCTCTACCTTCTACTCTCCGGCCTCTAGTCCATGTACCCTCCCCTAGTCCATGTAGTACCACAGCTATTTTGAGTATCTGTCAATAAAATTTTACTTGCAAGTTATATTAATGGCACTATTCAATCCTTTTTGAATTCTGTTAATTCACTTTTCATTGAAATGGACACAAATATAAATCTCATCCAGTCACTTGGCCAGGCAGCTGTGTTTCAGATTTCTTGGCCTAGGTGTATGAGCAGTTTTAGTGTTACAGCAATGTTTTAAAACTTATCGTTTGATATTCAGTCAATTCTCCAATAGTCATTATTTTTAAATAACATCTTTAGTGCAGCTTGGACTTATCTCTTCAATGCTGTCAGTTATTGAACATATGCTACCTCTTGAAATGATCACATGCTGGTCTATTATTTTGGGTACCATGATTTTGTGTGTTTTTCCATCTTCTTTTGATGCTTTCTATTTTATTTTAGTATTATTTATTTCTATTTTACTAACAGAATCATTCCTTATTTCAACCCAAGTGTTATATTCCTTCTGTTTTTAATTTCATATATACTATGCATTTTCTTCCCTTTTAGTTTTCTAATTCCATGTATTTTTACATTCACTACAATGATGTACTTTGTCTTAAGTTGCCATTGAAATTTTGTCCATTCTTTTCTTCATCATTTCTTATATTAGTTACTCTACACCCAGGAGACATTTTAAGAATGTCTTCTGACAACTTTTTGGCCTATTTTTTCTTCCCTGTGCCTTTTGATTTCTTCATGCTGGATGTACTTAATGTCATTCCACAATCTATCTGGTCCTGAATTATTAGTGTTAAGTGCCAAAGGAATTCTTGAGATGGTCTCTAAATTCAGGTCATTTGACTCTCACTGACTTGTGGTTTTCTTCAGCTGCAACCTGAAATTGTAGACGAGTAATTGGTGTTCTACTTCATAGTCAGTTTGGAGCTTTGCTTTTACTGCAAATATTGAGCTTCACTAGTATATTTGTACAGATGTAGTCTATTGAATTCATGTGTGCTTACTCTGGTGAAAGCCACATATGTTGGACATTTATGTTGTTGAAGAAGGTATTTGTGATGAAGAAGTCCTTGATCTTACAAAACTTTAAAATTTGATCTTCACTTTTGTAACTATTGGCAAGTCCTATTTGTTTTAAGGGTTTTTAAAAATCAATAATCATTCTTCTTTGTTTATAAATTTCACATTCCAGGGGTTGAGCCTGGTGGCATAAGTGGTTGAGTGCGGGACTGCAGTCCGAGGGCTTGGCGGTTCAAATCCAGCGGCGGCTCTCAGGAGCAGCACTGGGTAGCTCCCATGACCAATAGAGGGCAATGATGCCCAACAACAACAAAAAAATGTCACATTCCAGTCACCAGTAATTATGAAGGCATCTTGATTATATGTATGACTAATTTCAGGTTGAGGAAACCGGTAAAATTCCTTAGTTTCTTAATCATTAGGTTGGTGTCTAAATTTGAATGTTAGTCACATTAATTGATCTTCTTTGTGGGCATATATATGTAATTAGATCATGAAAAACACTGTAGTTCAAAATTGTCTTGAAATCTTCTAATAGTTCCTAGGCAAATACCAGTGGATTTTAGTTTGCTAATGCCTAGGAAATAAATTTTTATACATTCCATTTCATTTTTGACAACTTCCAATTTTCTGTGATTCAAATTATATATCTTTCATGTTCCAATTATTAATGAGTTTTTGCAGCTATTTCTTTCTATTTTCAGTCATGAGGTTCTTGAAAACTTTGTTTCTGCCTTGTCATTAAGGTCAACTCTACGTTGAGGCGACAACCCTCCCTCAGTAATATTTTCAGTACTGTCCAATTTTAAGGGTTCTTATTCCAGTACTACATCAGAAATGCTCGGTTGCTATTCATAAGGTTTTCAGTGTCTAATTACTAAGAAGTTGGCAACTTATCTGTTCGTATATTCTCTTCTTATTCTGGAAACTCCACTGAAACCTGTTAGTCATGGGTGATGCTGCTGAAATATTGTAGCTTGGTTCCAGCATCACGGCCACATATAAGCCACCATAGTATGACAAACTGATAAATGAGAGACTATAATTTGACAATCTGATAGATGGGTGGAGGAAAACTAGGGTAGCGAGTACAAATTCACTGCAACAATCTGTAATATTAAAAAAGAAATTAATACAAATTTTAGTTCAGTTAATAAAATATTATGTAGAGGCATTTTAGGCTGTAACTGTGGAATGAGACTAGACTGCTTCCAATTATCACTCCCCTGACCTCTTAAACTCTCCCTCTTCTCTGCCCCAGTCCCAACCTATCTGGATCCACATTTAACTTACTACAAGATTTGGCAAACTTCTGAAACTCCATTTCTGAATTCCTTGTTTTTATAGAGATCAATTGTACTTAATATATAGCATTCTTATGAATTAGGAAAATTCATTTTGTGTAGTGCTTATAAGAAAACCAGATCCTTTATGAGAATCAAGAGGAGTTGGTTACCATTACTACACTGGCTTATTCCCCACAGTTCCCAGGACAGAAGATATTCAGAACTTCCTGAAATGGTAGTTGGTATTCTACACAAACGTTGATCTTCAGTGAATGGACACTATTCCCTTCCTGTTTCCATTCCATACTTTTGTCATTTGGAACCTTGCTGTCCCCAACTCCCTCATACCTGTCATATTTGATAACATAGTGAATTGACTTGGATGAGAAAGCAGAACAGAGTATACTCTTGCATATAATCAACCTGCTACACTCTTTCATCCCATCAAACCACAAAGCATTTTATTTATATGCATGTGTTGGAAGTTTAGAAAGTAATGAGAGGGGTCATGATGAGTCATGGAATATAGGATACCTTTAGGAGCTGAAATAAGCAAAGAAACTAATTATTTCCCAGTGCCTCCAAAAGAAACAGTTCTACTGACACCTTAATTATGACCTGGTGATTTGTGTCTGATACCTGATGTATAGAAATTTAAGATAATAGATCAATGTTATTTTGAAACAGTATTTTCTTATTTTGCTATAATAACATTAGAAAGCAAACCCAAAGTCGGGCTTCAAAAGCATCATACATACTGCCATGCCAGCCTGAAAGGGCTTTCAACCATTAACTCCCATCTTTCATTACCTCTTAAATTTACTCATGCCCTTATTATGATATTGCTTTTCTTTTCCATTCAATAGTACCATTCAGTATACTTTTTGGATAAGACAAAGTGAAAATTCTCCTTCATGAAACTTGGTGAAATTCCTACAAGTCCTGATCATGTTTTCTGTCTCTCTGAAAAAGAAGTAACCAGAAATAGTTATTTCAAGTATGATTTAATTCTCTAGAATCCCACTATTATTAACCCAAGCACCTTCTATTCTTCTACTGCCATCCTAATGAAAACACTCCTCACACTCTATGACAATAACTGGTTTTTTTTACATTTTCTTTTGTCCATCCCTATGTCATTCACTTTTGGGGGTGAGAGGTTATTGGCATCCAGAGTGACTGTGATGGCAGCTCTGCTGAATGGCTATGCTCAGAAAAGAATGAAATTTTGCCGGGTCCAGTGCCATCTTCGAGATTGCTTGGAAGTTCGAGTCCTTTGTGGCTGCAACTGTAGCAATCCATCATATCACAGACTTCTTTCATTTTTGCCGACACTCTCCTATGTTCATTTCTACTCAGTGATTTATCCTTGCATCCTGTTCAATGTAAGATAACTGCATATATACTATCCTCATTTCTAAGAAGAATTTTGATAATATTTCTTCTAAGAATGCACATTTTTTTCATTATTTTGACATCTCTAGTATATCCAATTGTCTTTATGAACAGTACACCAAGTCTGTTTTCCTTTTGAATTATACAACTTCTAAATATACAGCGAGTGATCAATTTAAAAGACCAAGACTTTCGTCAGGTGTGCCTAAGTCATCAAAGGAACATTCTTGCTTTTTAAAATTTTAAAGAGGGAGAAAGGATGTCTAGAAATATTTGAATGAATGAATGACATGGACTTTAGTTACATGAAATGTTAGCCGGAAATGATGAACCATTTATATTTACTGGTCACTTGCAGATTGTGCCTAGACACAAATGATCACTGGCTGCTCAGACTCTAAACATTTATTTTGTTCTTGTTTATTTTCTTTAAGTTTAACCTTTATAGTAGCTTTTGCATGTATTGAAAAGGATTTTAAAACTCTGAAAGCATACAATTTTAGAGCCATGAAGTTTATGGCTCCTCTATATTTTTTTACTAGGGTTTCTCTAAAACTTGAAAAAACAAAAGTTCTTTTAGCCTAGCCATATCCCCATTTATCTCTGAAGATACTGGCAACTTTTGAGGATTTGCCAATAAATCTACAATGGTTATTTTAATGAAATTATTCTTTCCCATAGCTTTACCCAATGAACATATAAGTAAATGGTGAAATTTTATTAATTTAACCAATGATGACAGAGAGTGTTGCTTCCATAGAAAATGGTTGTTAGACTTTATCTCTGCAGCTTCTCTGTGCAACTGTTCTCATAAAAAACCTCTGCACTGCAGGTGCTTGGCTCCCTGGTTGTATTCTCTTTGGTGTATATTGCTGATACAGGAAGCATTAACTCTTTTTTATATTTGATTTTGTAACAGGGTTTCCTACACCACAAATCTTTACAAAAACATAAAGCTTCGTCGTTGTCCTGAAGAGCAACAGCTGGGTTTGAGTTGCAACCTTTTAGCTAGCAGATCAGTGCTTACCCCATCACTGCCACCAGAGCTCCTTCTTAGCATCTGTAGAGGAGTCCTTTTCAACCAGCCTTTTATTTGGGGGACTTCTTTTTAGTTGGATTTGATATAAAATAACCTGCTCTGGCCAAATGACCTTGTAACCACTTGAGCACAGATGTGTCTCATTAGTATATAACTATTTGTTCAGAGAGGACATTGGTTCATTAAGTAGCACAATTCTTGCCTCTAATGTGACCCAAATTTCTTGTCTAGGCAAAGCTTCCAATACTTAAAAGCCATTAGTCGGTGAAGCTTTATGTGCTGTGATGTTAAACAGCTTTTAAGTCCTGACAACCTACTTCTGAAAATCAGTCAGTGAAAATGCTAGAGATTACAATTGTCATATTCCCAACTGATGACAGGAATAACAAAAGATTAGGCCTGGTTTTATTCCATAGTACATGGGCTTAATTTGCATTAGAGTCAACCCAATGATAAGAGAGGCTTTAAGGAAAGACAGATCATATATATATATATATATATATATATATATATATGTGTGTGTGTGTGTGTGTGTGTGTGTATATAATCTTATTTAATTTTATTTTATTAGTAGTTGTTGATGGATGCTGCCAAGTTGATCCCAACTCAAAGCATCATATGTAACAGAGAAGAAGTGCCCTGTGAAGTTCTTTTAGCTGCAATCTTTAGAGATGCAGATTGCTAGGCCTTTGACCTTTAGAGTTAATGTGCAGGTTAAACTCTGAAGCCTTTGGGTGTACTGCTGAACATTTATCTTTTACACCACTTAAGCTCCTGAACTATCACTACGTACGATCATCTCATCCATTAATTTATCTCATTCATCATAAAGTCATAAACATAAAACTGTCATAAACATCAGTTAACCTAATTTTCTCAAAAACCCTGCCAACTAAATATTCCCTACTCTATACCCTATCGTTAGTTGAGCTGCTAACCACACATGAGCAGAAGTTTGAAACCACCGGCCGCTCCATGGAATAAAAGCAAGTCTTTTCACTCCCATAAGTTAGCTATAAGCTCAGAAATTCTACCATGTCCAATAGGATTACTATGAGGCAGCATTGACGGGAGGGAGTGAGTGAGTGAGTGAGTGAGTGAGTGAGTGAGTGAGTCCGAGACTAAGGAGTCCTGGTGGCTGTGGGGGTTCGCTGATGCACCACCAGACACAAGTTCAGCCGATAAGAGGAGGCAGAGGCATTCTGCTCCTTGTAAAGAGGGTCACCTCAGAAACCCACAAGGACAGGGTTGCTTTGAGTCAAGTTTACTCAATGGTCGTAATTTAACTCTCCACAATTCAAAAATGCAAGCTAAGATCCAAATAAAAGGGCATATCATTAATTAGAAGAAGAACCACCTGAAACCTTGTGCATCTCCTGTGAGGAGCCCTGATAGCCTAGTGGTTATGCAGTGGACTGCAATCCAAAAGGTGGACAATATGAAGCCACAAAGAAAGACGGGGCTTTCCACTCCCAGACAGAGTTATGAGGGAAGGAGACACTGACTCAAGTTAATAAGCTTTGTTTCATTTCATATTTTTTTAGTATCTACTTCAACACCCTAATAGTGATGATAAAGGGAAGGCAAGAAACGGCTGAGATTAACATCAAACAGTGGAGAATATTTGTATAGCCATGCGTTTGATATAAAATAAATTGATATCAATAATTTAAAATAGGGCATATCTATTTTGGTTAGAATTAGCTCAGTTTTGTAGAAACCTAGCATAAATAAATACCTAATCAGTTTCATTCACTAACAAAAAGTGGGTAAAAGCATCAACAGAACTCTAATGTACACATTGTCAAAGCTGACAGATGCTCAACTATGAGCAAGAGGCAAGGAGAATACATTGTGAAATCCTGAATTGCTGCACTTTCTGCTTTTCTTGGTAAAAGTACCCCTATGCTGGGCAAGTTAAAATTATCCATGTGGTATGAACTGGCAGAATAAGTTCCTGAAAATTTACAATCAGCTGCTGTAAGCCAGATCCAAGACACAATGGAATAACCAGAGAATTATATTCTCAGTTCAGCCCTACTAAATATCTAATTAAATCCTTGATACATAATATAGCTTGTCACTCCATGGGACAAAAAAGATTACCTTAGAAGCAGAACATTTTTTCTTCTCTTTAACTCCACTGCAATTAACTTGATCTAAAACAGCACAGGGGATCAGAGAATTGTAGGAACAGATTACTGGAAATGAGTTGGAGCAGTGAATCACTGAACTATGACATGCGTTATTCCATGCCTCTGGAATCTCGAGTAGTGGTTTTGAATAAAAGCAATATGAAATTAGTAACTCCCACAGTTTCACTAGTTGGAATTCCTGTTTTAAAAATTCTCTGAATCACAAGGTTTGGAGATTGCAGCCTTTTCTTAGCTCTCCACTTAGAGGCTGTAAACATCTCAAGTAATAGAACGGCAGTGCACCTTAGTCTGGGTTCTCTCTGACTAAAGTCAGCATTTTCTCATTCTGATGAGTTAAATGCATGTAGGATCTATGAAATAGTATAACCAGCTAGCACAACTATGCTCAAGAGTTTTATGATGGATTCTAAATGCCATCCTTGGAGTGGAATACAAGGAAGGGATTCCATTGTTTTCTCTGCCTGAATGAATCAAGTGTTTGAACACTGACCCTGACTCAATGGTCCAGACACTCAACCTACATTGGATACTCCTACATCCAGATCACACTATGAAATTTCTCATCTCCATATCTTTATTTTTCTCAGTTTTAGATTTTTCTTTCTGATAAAGTTTTATTCTTTTGATATTCATTTGGTAACTATTTCTCAAACATTAACGATACCTCAGAGTCTCTTTACTAAAGCAAACATCTTTTAGTTCATGCTAGTCATAGACATGAATTAGGGAGAAAAAGAAAGACACACATAATTCATTTTAATGTTGCTATATGTACAATAAAAGTGTTCCCAGACCACATAAAAGTGAAATGCCCCTTCCTTGAAAAACCTTAGATTAAATCTGTGCCCAATGTAACCCAAAGAAAAACTCTAGTCATTTTATAGAAACTTTCTTGGGGTATTTGGGATAGAGCAAAAATTCAACTTGGAAAATTCATTTTCCCAGAATAGTTCTAGTAAGTCCAGAGATACATTGCAGACAAATTTTGTTATATATTAAATATTTAGAAACGATTTCAGAAATACCGAATTTCTGTGAGACCAACTTAAAAATCCATCTTCCTAAGACTTTAATAATCTGTTTCCTTGTGGTTTCATTTCTTTTAATATTCTTGTGAGGAAATTGAAAGAATGTGCAGCGATACCTCTACCGGAAGAGCTGCCCCTTGGTAAGTGTTTTGTCTTACAAGATACAAACACAACTAATGAGCTCATCAGCTGGGGGCCCTAGATGATCACAAACCTACTGCCATGAAGTCTGTTCCTCCTCATAAGGACAGAGTAGAAACCATCCCTGTGAGTTTCTGAGACTATACATCCTTACAAGGAGTACATTGTCTCATCTTTCTTCTGTAAAGCAGCTAATGGTTTCCTATGGCCAAACTGGCAGTTAGTAGCTGAAACTGGACCATGATGGCCCCAGGCTCCTTGGGTGGTGTTTTGTTCTTATGAGGTTAGGCACTCTAGAGTTGGTACTCACACATTTGCACAACAAAATGAAACACTGCCCAGGCTTACACTGTCTTCACAATTATTCCCCTGCTGGAGCCCCTTGTAGCCACGGGGTCAATCCGTCTGTGTCAGGGCCTTCCTCTAGTTTGCTGCCCTCTTCCTTCACCAAACAGGATGTCATTCTCCAGGGTCTGGTCTCTCTTGACATTTGTCTCACCATCCCGGCCTCTAAGGATTACTGTGGCTACACTTCTTTCCAAATAAATCATTCTGTCCCTTTTGCAATCCAACGCGCTTTCCATATTCTCTTCCAGCACCATAGTTTAAATGCATATCTTTAGTCTTCCTTATTCAATGTCTAACGTTCACATGCATATGAGGGCAATTGAAAATTCCGTGACTTGGGTCAGGCATACTTAGTCCTCAAAGCTGAATCCAATATGTCATTTGGTCTCTTGGTTTCCTCTTCTATGAGTGTGAATTGTCGATCGAACAAGGTGAAATCCTGGACAATTCCAAACTTTTCTCCATTTATCCTGATGTTATCTATTGGTCCAGTTTTGGGGATTTTAGTATTCTTTACATTGAGTTGTAACCAATACTAAAGCCAGCTTTCCTTTATCTTCATTAGCAACTGCAGCAAGACTTTTTTTTAATTTTCAGCAAGCAAAATGGTGTCATTTATATATTGCAAGTTGATAATAAGCCTACCTCCAATCCTGATATCACTTTCTTCATGTAAGCTGGCTGCTCTCATGATTTTCTGAGTATATGGATTGAATAAGTACGGTGAGGGGATACAATCCTATCTCACACCATTCCTGATTTTAAACCATGACATGTTGTCTTGTTCTGTTCTGTTCTCAAAACTGTCTCTTGGTCCATGTACAAGTTTCTTATGCACACAATGAACGTCATTTATTTTGCATTCTTCTCAAGAGTATCCATAGTTTATCATAGTCCAGACAGTCAAATGTTTTTGCATAGTCTGTAAAGCACAAGTAAACATCTTTCTGGGTGTTTTTCTTCAGCTTTGAGCCAAAGTTCATCTGACATCAGCAATGATGCCGTGTCCCTTGCTTCAGGTCCTCTTCTGAATCCTTCTGAACCTCCCTCTCAATATCCTCCTACCACCATTGTTGGATGATCTTTAGCAGAATTTTACTGGCATGTAATTTCAGAAATATTGTTCTCTAGTTTGAGCATTTTGTTTGGTCACCTTTCATTGGAATGAGTATAAATATGGATCTCTTCCCGTCAGTTTGCCAAGTAGCTGCCTTACAAATTTCCAGGCATAGCCAAATAAGTTTTCCAGAGCTTCTTCAGTTT
Source organism: Nesogale talazaci (assembly GCA_004026705.1). NCBI lineage: Eukaryota > Metazoa > Chordata > Mammalia > Afrosoricida > Tenrecidae > Nesogale > Nesogale talazaci. The sequence goes on along the minus strand of PVJH01003834.1, from coordinate 15,032 downwards.
GTTGAAACATTTCAAGTGGTGTTCCATCACCTCCTAGAGCCCTGTTTTCAGATATTTTCAGTGCAGCAAAAGCATCTACTTTCAGCACCATTGATTCTTACACATATGCTACCACTTAAAAGGAATGCACTGTCAATGAATTCTTTTGGTATAGTGACTCTGTATAGTTTTCCTATCTTCTCCAATATTTTGCCTACAGAATCTTTGAAAATTGCAACTTGATGTTTCAAGTCTTTTTTAAGTTCTTTCACCTTCAGATATTCTGAGCTTGTTCTTCAATTTTGGTTTATAATTCTAAGTCCTTGCATATTTCATTATAATATCTGGCTTTGTCTTCTCTAGATCCCCTTTTACATTTTCTGTTCAACTCTTTGACTTCATCCTTTCTTCCATTTGCTTTAGCTCACCTGTGTTTAAGAGCAAGTCCACATTCTCTCCTCACATCTTTCTTTCTCTCTTTCTTTCTTGTCTTTTAATGACCTTTTGCTTTCTTCACCAATGGTGTTCTTAATGTCCTTGCACAGTTCATTAGATCTAATGTCATTAGTGTTCAATGCAGCAAATCTGTTCTTAAGGTGTTCTCAAATTCAGGTGGGATAGACTGAAAGTTTTATTTTAGCTCCCATGGATTTAATTTTTTTGTCCAGAAATTTAAATATGAACAAATGCAATGATCCTCTGGCTTGGATTTAACTGCTGATATCGAGCTTCTCCATTGTTTCTTTCCCTGGATGTAGTGAATTCAACTTCTATATTTCCATCTGGAAAGGTTTATATGTATAGATACCTTTTGTGTTTTTGAAATTAAATTTGTGTTGATTTGCTATGAACAAGTCACTGGCTTAGCAAAATACTATAATGTGATTTCCAACTTGATTTCTATCTAATATTTTATTTTCCAACTAATGTTCCTTTCCTTTTGTTTTAAAATTTCCATTCAAACAACCAATAATTATCGATGCATGGTTGATCACTTTCAATTTCTTCTTCACTAGCTTTTGTGATTGGTGCATAACTTTAAAGACTAGTTTCATCAATCAAATTTTCTTGAAGGTAAATTGAAATGATCCTATCATAGCATTGTACTTCATGATTGATCGTACAATATCCTTTTTGACAATGGATGCCATGCCATTCCTCTTGATTGGATTATTCTCAGCATAGAAATCATATGATTTTCTGTTCAAACTAGCCAATGGCAATCCATTTCAGTTCACTAATGTCTAAGATACTAATTTTTATCTGTTCCACTTAATTTTTGACCATTTCCAACTTTCCTAGATTCATAGCACAATCCAAGTTCTGATCCTTAGCAGATTTTTGCAGCTGCTTCTGGTTAACATGAGTAATGCCCAACTAGCAAATGAAGATCCTGAAAGCTCCAATCCCACAGGTTTTCCTAATTCTCATTACCATGGTCAACTTCACTCCCAAAACATCAACTCTTCCTCCAGTCAGTTTTGAGTGCCCTTAGACTGGTAGGACCCATTTTCAGGCACTAATGCCTATAACATTCTGTTTGCACTCATTAATTCCTCAGCCTCTGACAATGTTTCAAAATTATGCATTAAGTTTTCATTGCCTACTTCCTAGGAGATGGGATTCTGAGTACTTCTTTTCTGTCAGTGCTTAGTCTGTAATTTTCTGAAAGCTATTTTCTTTGGGTGACCCTATTGCCATTTGAAATACTAGTGACATAGTTTCCAGTATCAAAGCAACCCACATGCCACCACAGTATGACAAATTGACAGCTACAGTATAATCATAACTTAGAGAGTCTAAAAAAAAACTTAGAGAGTCTAATCAAATAAATCATATTTTACTGATCAAACAAATCAAAATTAAATTTTATTGTTTTCTTATATTCTTAATACAAAATTGTGTGTGAAGGTATAATCTATAGTATGAACTTTATTATTCAGAATTATTTTACTTTGGTAACCAGAATAAAACATCTCAACCCAGTGTTATGAGCAAAGAAATGGGTACACAATATGCTTCTGTTAACAATAATTTTATGTAGAAATAAGATTGTTATATATCTGTTGTTTATGAGATGGCAGATTATTTGAGAGTCTTAATATTATACTGTTGAAGAGTTGTTTCTTTTCAGCCATATCAAAAAGGAATACAAGGCTCAGGGTGCTTAATACAATGCTCACCATCACTTCACTTTTAAATGGTAGAAAGAATAAGTTTTCAAGTCCAACTTTGTCTCATACCTCTTGGAAACTATGACCTAATTCACAAATTGGAATTGACTGTACAGTAGCAATCCACGATAGAAAGAAATCTTTCGGCATGGTGCTAATTAATTTGGGGTAGTCCTAGCTGGAGCCTCCTTTAATTTTTAGCATTGAGTGCACATTTACATGAGGAATTAATCAGAGCTGCTCTTGTTCGATTCCAGATTACAGCGTGAAGGCATCTTATCAATTTGCCCTTAATTTGCAGGGAGACTTGTCATGTCTCATAAGTAAAACTATTTGCATTAAAAAATTAATTTCTTTTTCTTTTCCTTTTTTGGTTGGATTTTTAAACTGATGAATATCAAGACAAAATACAAATATTATACAGCAACTCAGCTGAATTTAACCATAACTGGTAAAATCCAAGATAGCTAAAACATTTCACTGAAGCCCCAATAGCGATTTCTAAAAAAAAAAAAAAAAAAAAGCTGATAGCTGATGTATTCCTACATGATTTTTTTTTGAGATTAAAAAAAAAGTTTTGGAGTAAATTTCCCAATAGCTACAGCATCTTAAAGTACTGTGAAATTATTGACAGTATGTACTTGAAGATTGATTGATTCATGAGATGCACATACTACATGATTTTAACATCCAGAAGTGAAAAATTTGCTTTGGAATTTTTAAAAGCACCTTCTATGCAAAGCTTTGGTATATAAAAATAAATAAAATAAAATATATCATTTTACCTTGGGACACAAGCATTCTGTTTTGGACCTAAAGTAAAGGGGCCATTATTGGGGGAATAGGAATTTAATATATGGAAACTTTTTTGAATCTGTGGGACTAAAATATTTTTGTATTTCTGCATACTCTATTAGCATTTTTTCAAATATGCATTGGCAATCCTCAAATGAAGTATGTTTCATCTGGAAATTTGTGTTATGATACTTGATGCAAACTGTTGGACAAAAGTAAATTAATTTCAGTTCAATTTTTAAAATATATCATATTTATCTTCCACTGTGAAACAATTACATATTGAACATATTGTAGTCTAATTCTTAGAGTCAAAGCTTTCCAATCTAGATCTTTTTTAATTGACATCTTCTGAAATGAATTGTTTCCCTCCCACTTCTAAAAATAAAGTATGCTCCACATAACTATACTTATGATTCAAGATTTTAATTTAAACACCACATTTCAATTGATATATATTATACTTACTATGAACAAGGCTATGAGAACTTATTTACATGAATTATCTAATTTAAGCCCATGAATAATTCAGAAAAATATGTGTAATTATTATCATCATCACTATTCTGCACAGTAATGCAGAGTGCCGGAAACAAATAGGAGGACAATTGGTGATTCCATGGAAAAGTTCTTGGCTTCCATGCAATGTCCAGTCAATATTCCTTATATCTTTGGAGCGTTGACTTTTGCTATGATGCTGAAAGAGGTCAGCAGAACTTTTAGATCCAAGCAGACTCTTGAAAGCCATGTTTGTTTGTTTGTTTTCTATTACACGTAAAGCAGCCATGAGTAGACCCAACTATTCACTGGTAGTTAGTAACAACAAAATAAAAGCTGTAAGTGATCAAAGCCCAATGCCCAGCACTCAGTTCTGACTTTCACATTGACCTGACAGATTAGACAGAGCAGAATTGCCTCCCTAGGGTCTCTGACACTGCAGACTTGGAACAGGAAGCAACAATTACTTTCTGAAGAACACTTGATGGATTTGAACTTACAAACTTGAAGCTAGCAATCCAACTCTTAACCTGTGTTGCCACTAGGGATCCTTGTAAATTACAAGAGTGGGGATTTATTTTAAGATTGGATGCCCAAAATTTTTTATAGGTTTATTTTTTCAACATTTTATTGGTATGCAATTTAAATATCATACAACTGAGCATTTCAATCATCTCAAGCAGAATTGTAAGACCGATACCACATCTTTCTTAGAGCATCCCCCCCACCCACCACTAAATTCCATTTAGCATGAGTTATGCAATCTCCATCAGTTCTAGTGCTCCCTCCCACCTCTGGACTTAATTATTTACTCCTAAAATCTCCTTCCCCTCCCTATTGTCCACCCCCACTCCTGCATTCCCTATAACACATTGAATCAGTTATTATCATTATGCCTTCATTCCTCTTGCATTTCACATCTGGGAAACCCAACAAAAACAAATCATACTATGGTAGTAGGATAATATTATAATAGTAAAAAGACAAAAAAAAACAAATAATGTATGTGAGAGAGAAGACCCAGATCAATATTCAAGAAACCAGGAAAGACATTTCTGTCATGAAATATCTAAGAGATGCACCCACAACAAATTCAGGACATGTCTATGCTGAGGTCAACTGAACAACTCTCGAGTTTGATCCAACACAATCAAGATTACAATGGTCTCTGTCTGATAGTAAGACTGGTAGAGACTCCTGCTTTTGCCCAGAGCATATCTGCCAGCAACCCCATCTGACTAGGTACTAGGCAGGTAAGTTTGAGATTCCCACTATTCTCCATAGCTTTCTTCAATTTGTGTGTTCATAGTTTTATCTATGATACTTTTCTCTTCATCATATTCAAATTTTATAATTTATGTCTTTGTATCACACAAGCTGGTGTGATTCTTCTGTGTGACTCCTAACTTAGCTGGCTGTTTATTTGAATACAAGCGTTAAAGACCACAGACACTATTCAGATTGATAACCATGCACCATCTACTGTCTCCGCACACATTACTGTAGCAGCCTTATATCCAGTGATCATTTAATAAAGGTGAGTATGGAGCTGATCCATGATCAGTTAGAATGAATTGTTCCTATGTTGATGCTAGAATTCAGTGTGATCCCAGAATTCATTACTGGATCTTTGTTTTGTTTTATTTTATTTTATTCTAATTTTCTATAATTTGAGAATTAAAACATATGCCATATCATTGATAGTTCAATCATATCAACACTATTTATACAGTTGCTTCCATAAGCAGTTTCTAAACATGTTTTCCCTTCCTGGGCTTCTTGACGTCATCTCTTTCTTATCTACCCCACCTCATTGAAACGAATACTTTAAAAAAAGCATAATTATGTTTGCGCACATATGTCTATTGTTTATAACTCCATTTCTTTTCTGTGGCTACACTCTGAGTTTCTCTTTGTTGCTAGGCAGGTCTGAAGGAAATAGCAAATTAAACTCAGACAAATGTGCCTGATCTTGGAGGCTGCAGATGCAGGCTCATCGTAGTTGCTTTGGGATTCATAGTTGTTTCTGGACTAGATGCACTCCGATACTGTTATCTACTGGGGAGCATCCCTACGACCGATGCTGTTGCATACAAACTCCACTTGGCTAGTATAAAGAAAGGGGAAAAAAACCACAGTAAAGCAATACACACGTAGAACTCACTATATACAGAGTCACGTATCTTTGAAGCCCTTTGAGGAATGTGGAGCATACTTTTGTCACTCCATTTGTCCTTATCTTCCAGTTTAACAAAGTACAGGTTTTTTTCTTTTGATGCAGAGTATATAGCTATTTCTTTGAAAAAAGAGAGGACAAGAACTAAATGAACCACTCAGTGCCCTGCATCTATATTTCACTTTTCCTTTACATTAAGCTCTACCACCTAATTATTGTCTAAGATTGATTTTACAATATCCTTTTTGACAATGAATGTGACCTCATTCCTCTTGATTGTGTTATTTCGAAGACAGTAAATCATATGATTTTCTGATTCAAAGTGCCTCAGTGAAGCCAGTACCAGCTCTCTAACACTTAGGTTCCCAATTTTTATGTTTTCACCTGGATGGACCAATTGGTAACACCTGGCAAATGGAGAAAAGATTGAAGTGATCCAGGATTTGATCTTGCTTGGTTCCAAAATGAGTGATTATGGAATCAGAAAGCCAGAGATGGAAAGATGAGCTGCACTGGTCAATCTGGCCCACACTACCTCTGTCAAATATTGCAAAGCAAGGATGTGACTTGGAGGGCTAGGGTGTGCCCAACCCAAACCATTATATCTACAATGTCTTCATATGCATGTGACTGTTGGACACTGAATAAAGAAGACTGAAGGAATGATGCATTTGAGTTGTGGTGCTGGAAAACTATTTGGAAAAGACCATGAATTTCCCAAAGGACAAACTGACCTGTCTTGGGGCAGTCCACCAGAGTGCTCCTTAGATGCAAGGATAGCAAGACTTTGGCTTACATATTATGGGCTTGTAGTTGGGAGAGGCCTGTCCCTGAAAAGGAGCATCGGGCTTGGTAAAGTAGGAGGCAGCAACAGAGAGAAAGGTCCTCGAGGAGATGGACTGACATGGCGACTGCAACAATGGGCTCAATCCTAGGGAAAATTGTGAGCCTGCCACAGGTGTGTGCAGTGCTTTGTTTTGGTGTGCATTGGGTCCTTGTGGATCAGAACCGATTCCATGGCACCCAGCAACAATTATGTGCAAGAGAATGAGGGAACGAGAGAAGTCCAAAATAGAGAACAGGAACACTGTTTGGGGAATTTAGGGGTATCCCTAGTGGCTTACAGGATTAAGAGTTGGGCTGCTAGCTAAGAGACCTGCAGTTCAAAACCGCCAGCCACTACAGGGAAAAGGATGAGGCTATCTGCTTCCATAAGCATTTGCAACTTCTAGGACCCTGTGTCACATTGCTGTGGGTCAGAATTGACCCAATGGCTGGGGTTTTGATATTCACGCACAAAGGAGTACACACAAAGTGAAAATTGGGGTGAGTGAGGTGGAGATAAACAGCAGGTGCATGTGCTTTCTATTATCTACACTCTAGAATTTGATAATTTATGACTCACTGTACAGAGAAGAAACAAGTTAAGGCCATGCATCATTTTTAAGCCACCACCTCTTGTCTAAATTACCCTGGTATAGTAAGAGCTATTTCAGGGACTCAATGAGAGGGAAGAGGCTCCATTTAGATGTACATGGATAAGCCCACTTAAAGCAATAGAGATTTGTCTTTCTCAAATTGCCTGTGACAATTAGCTGTATGTTCCAGTGAACCTCTTCTCTCCCCCACGAGAGAAGTAAGAATTGTGGTTCTTACTCGTTGTTGTTGTTGTTGTTGTTGTTGTTGTTTAGTTGCCATCAATTGGCCTCAATTCATAGGAAGCCTGTGTACAATGAAAGAACACACTGCCTGGCCCCACCCCATCTCTACAATTGTTACGTCTGGATCCCTTGTTGCAGCCTCTTTGTGCTGATCCTCTTCTTTACTAAGCACGATGTCCTTTTCGAGAGGCTGCTCGCTCCTGATAACATGTCCAAAGTATGTCAGATGAAGAAGTAGGAATTGACAATCAAAACAAAAATCTCGTTTCTGACTGAATTCACTGACAAGTGACAAATTTGCTTCCCTCCGTGTGTCTTGGTTTCAGGCGATGATTCAAAGGGCGATGAGGACGATTGAGCTATCACCCTGGGAAGTGACATGAGAATGGGAGTTTATGAAAGCAAGTAACTGGCTTGGCATTTAGATAAATGAAAACATCCCCAAACAGCCTGCTTATTAAATGCCATTATTAATCCTTTCCAAAATCTGAAAAGCAAATATTTCATACTAATTGAGGAGGCATTTTTCTCTAAGTGGGTTATGTTTCCTCTCTGTATTCTGTAGAGCTGGCTACCCAGCTAGGATTTAATAAATATTAAATAACCAACTGTTGTTTTGCATAGAATATCTTCAAAGAGATATGATTGACTCTATAATTTCAATCAAGTCTACGCTCACATGAAATATACCAAATGTAATCGCATATATTCATCAAAAAGTGATGCAGTTCATAAAAAATAGTCATAAAAGTTTGACATAGAAGATTTGCCTATATATGATTAAATTTAACAATGTGTAAATATGACTTACATTAATTATATCAACAGTTCTGTTATTTTCACACTTTTCCAAATGGAAAGAAAATTTTCCCTCTATTGTTATTAAAATATATCAAATTTATGTAAGACATCTGTACTAAACAAATAATATTTAATTCTCTTCCCCATGCTTCTATAATTAATTATCCCCATTTTATAGCTAAAACATTTGGAGCAAAGCAGTAGCATGTATATTTTGTGCCAGGTTTTGCAAGTAATATCTCATATCATTATCCAACAGTTCTAAGAGATGCATACACATATTATTCCAATTTTATAGATAATGAAACCATGATTTAAGTAGATGGGCCATACAAAAAAACCCATCTCACCAGAAAAGTAACAGAGCCAAGATGTGAATGTAGAAGTGTGTGCATATGACAACAATTTGAAACTACTCAACAGGGACAAATGTAGGGGAAAATTTTAGGTCTCTCTTGTCACAGTCTGTGGCAGTCATGTGCTAATGTTATTTTTATGATTGAAATGTAGGGGTGAAGTCTATCCTGTTAATTTGGAGATAGCCATTGAGTAGCCAGGCCTCTATGTGGGCATGGCTTTCTCCTGAGACTTCTGGGAAATCTCGCGATATTTCCCTCGTGAAGATGAGAAGCTATCTTCCCCAGTTTGGGGGAGATAGTCAGAGAGACGATGAATCACAGACAAGACAAGATGGCAGTGTCCAAGAAGCTGGAGGAGCTGGCGGAGAGACTACACGTCTTTGCCCTGATGGAGCCAGATCTCTGAAGATGGGGTGACCACATGGAGACCTCTGCCAGCGATGAGTTGCTTCTGCTGTTGATGCACCCTATGCCCTGGAAATGAGGAGCCATGTGGAGACCCCTGTCAGTGCCGGTCTCCCACTTCTTCTGCACCCACTGGCCTGTTACATCATGAGTTGGAAGGAGACTTTATAAACCGATTTCAGGCATATGGGTTAATATCGGACTTATGACTTTGTACTGGACTGGATTGGGATGCTTTCTTAATATCCTATTTCTCTAATATATAAACCGTACCCTTATGTCCATATGCATGTCTTTGAAATTTGATCCTGTACCCTACCTGGACTGACACACAGTCCTATGTTCTTCACTTGGCCATGAAATCCTACACCCCTTTCTTTCCAGGTCTTTATTTCCTGTTCATGACTTTCCATGGGAAATCAGATGTTTCCTTTTTGGAGAATAGGAGTGTTGGATTTGACAGGCTCACAGCCCCTAGCACTGTGATTGCAGTCTTACTGGACATTTAAAAGGCATCATTAGTAATTAAGTTTGTTAATTGGTTTTAGATTAATTATACTTTTATCCAGTAGCACATTGTCACTTCAGATATAGATTATTTATGAATGTGGAAGAGAGGTTGAGAATTATCTTTTATGATTAAACCATCTTGAGGATCTACTCAATACAAATAATTTAATACTGAACCTTTTTAAGAAGCTCTTCAGAGGAGGAAAATAATTGCAGGGTTAGTTTTTAGAGTCACAGGTTAGTTTGCTGTTGTTGCTGTGGTTATTTTTGTTGTTGTTCCCAGCTTGGTTTGATTTATATGTATCTCTAAGTGTCCTTTATCAATTTTAAGGCCAAAGCAGGTTTCTCTTTCATCTGGACACTTAATATACAATTGCAGACGTGACTAGGAAGAGGCGTGCACCCTGCCATTTTGATTTTCTCTTTTAGTAGCACTCATACTAAAGAGACAGATATGAGTCATCTACAAGGTCCCAGGTAAAACAATCTCCTATTACTCCGACCCTCAGCACCGGGCCTGGCTTTGAGATGCTTTAAGATCACTAGGGTTTTTTGCATATGTGAAATATGTTCTAGAGTTTCCAGAAGAACTCTGAGGAGAAAGTTGCCACTGCAGACTCTGAGAAAGACAGGAATGAAGTCAGTGTGGCATCACTGGGATCAGACTTTCCTGCCTTTGAACGCAAGAGTATGATTTGATCCACATCTTCTATTTTTTCTTTCTCTTCCATTTGGGTCCTTAAATTACAGTGCCAACAAGGAACAGTAACTGTGCACTCATTGCCGCTTAGGGGAGGACACAGAAGGCAAAGACTTTCAACTCCTCAACCATCCCTCAAGCCTTGCAACAATAACACCTCCCCCCAAAAGGAAAGGGGAAAAAGCTATGGCGTTTGTGGATTTGAGGGCTTAGGGAATTGTTCACAAGAAGTGTTTTTTTTTCTCTAATGGGCAAGAGCCCAGGAGCAAGGCAGAGGAAGTGGCCAGGGTTCGGTGTCCCTGCATTCTCACGGAGGTCCAGACTCAGAGGAAAGGAGAAGAGCTGGCTTTCTGATGGAGCAAAGAGCCACACCTTCCAGCACGGAAGAGGAGGCCAGCTTCCAGGAGGAAGGATCTGCCCTCAAGAGGAGCACATGCTGGGCCATCAGGTCTCTTGTCACGTCTTCGTGATAAAGGAGAAATCAAGAAGCCTATTTAAATTGCCCCTCTGTTTCCTATTTTAATATTTAGTCATTTGAGAATTAAAATTTCAATTGTAATAAATGAACCATTTTGTATAGAGAAACTGAGAATGAAAAGTGAATTCTCAAGAGAATATTATGATGTTTGGGGAAAATTGTTCTAAGAAGATAACAAAAGCTAAAAGTGTTTAAAAGACCTTGAAAACATGTCACCAAGCTTTCCCTTCTCTGCTAAAGAAGATTAAAATGCACTGAATGAACCTCTGCCATTCTGAACTGCATAGGAGTGGAGGAGGCAGGAATATATCATTAAGCTCATGATCTTCAGAATTTTCTATTTAGAAATCCAAGTCTAAAAATTTTAATTTATTGTACTCATTCATGAGACTTTCTGTTACCCCTCTAATGTCATCAGTATAAATAAAAGAGCAAAAACTATCTCCACAGAAAATAGGAGTACATATTTTAATTGAAAGATACTTTAAAAGATTATTTTCTTTCAATATTTGAAACTTTGAATTCTACACACACACACACATACACACACACGATGGGGAAGAAAATGCAAAAAGTGGGGGTGGGGGGGCAGGGCAAAAAGCACTGCTTGGTGGAACTTTCATAGCACACATTTTTCCCCTCTGGGTGAGCATTCAGCAGCTCATTCTGAGTTAGTGCACCCAGTGGCAACACCTGGCAAGGTTCTCTCTGGTTACAGTGAGTTTGTGATAGCTGATTTAAGACAAGAGTGTGCAGTTGTGAAATTTTTCCTGCTCAGGAGAAATGCCACAGAAACTATTGTGATGTTGAAGACAGTTTACAGGGACAGATCTATGGGGAAGATTCAAGGGTACAAGTGGTTTTCTCATTTCAAAAAAGGTGAAATGTCAATTGATGACAAATCTGGTTCTGGACATTCTTCAACTTCCCAAACTGACAAAATTGTCAACTTATAGTGAATTTGAAGTTTGTTCCATCAGGTCGTACTATTAATCAAGCTTTCTATTGCTGAAGAGATTGTGTTACAGTGTTAAACAAACAGGCTTGATTTGTGGCAGTCTGGGGACTGATTTTGCCACAATGACAATGCCCTGCTCACACGGCCATCTTGGTGCGCCAGTTTGGGGCAGAAAAATCCAGCATGCCTCTCTTGCCCTGCGCACCTTATTCACCTGACCTCACTCCATGTGATTTCTTTTTCTTTTCCTAAATGCAAAGGGTCATGAATGGACAGCAATTTGATGATATAGACGAGGTAAAGAAAAAAAAATGAGAAGGTGCTGTCAGCCATCCAAACAGATGAGTTTGAAAAATGTTTCCAAGAATAGAAGCACAGACTTGACAAATGTATTAAGTACAATGAAGAATACTTGGAAAGTAATAAGGCTGTTTTTGTAAAACTAATTAAACACACAGCTTTGAAAAAACTTGGGGTGTTTTCTGAGTACCCTCTTGTATGATCTCATAAACTATCCTGATGCTAAAAGCAAGGGCCAAGTACTGACATTTGTACCTACATTAAATATATTCCTCTCCATATGCTTCTGAAAGCATCCTATTCCTCCCAAAAGTAATTTGGGAAATATATCATATGAAGACTCTGCCACTGAGTGCAGTGCTCACAGCTCTGACAGGACTGCCTCCTTCCTGAGCTCCCATTACCACTGCTTAAATCCCGACCCTAGACCTGTGCTAACCCAAGTAGTGGAGAAGACACTTGACAGCCATGACAGCACGGATGTAAGTAGAGCAAGTCAGGTTGTGAATTGGCCTACGAGGACTCCCACATTAGGATCTGTCACTGATGCCTATTCCAAGATGAACTCACCTGGACCCGGACCAAGAGCCATTGGGCTAGAGAAAATTGTGCCTTTCAGTTGAGACTGTATTGATGGAACCAAGGTCAAGCATGGGACATGTGCGTTGCTTGTTCTCACTTGTTTTTTTTTTCTGTAGATACCCTCTCACCAGATTGTGTGAGCTGACCTCTGAGGGACTTGAAAGACAATAGTGAACTCTATTATGGCTTCAGTCACAGGGACAGTGCCTCGATCATTGAGTATACTTTGTATATTTTTACAGAAGCACATGTACCCTGGTACAGATAGGAATCAGAAACATAGGGAATCCAGAAGAGATGATCCCTTCAGGACCAGTGGTGAGAGTGGTGATATTGGGAGGGTGGAGGGAAGGTGGGGTAGAAACCGATTATAAAGTTCTACATATAACCTCTTCCCTGGAGTAAAGACAACAGGGAAGTGGGAGAAGGGAGACATAGGACATTGTAAGATGACACAATAATAGTAATTTATAAATTATCAAGGGTCATGAGGGAGGGGGAGTGCAGAGGGAGTGGGGAAATGAGGAGCTGATGCCAGGAGTTTAAATAATAAGCAAATGTTTTAAGAATGATGAGACCAACTATCGTACAAATGTTCTTGACATACAGTGGATGTATGTATGTATGTATGTATTGTGATAAGAGTTGTATGAACCCCCAATAGAATGATTGAAAAATAAATAAATAAATAATAAATAAATAAATAATAAAAGCATAAAATATGTGAGTGTTAGATAATTGAAAGAATTAAACTAATACTTGTACTTAAGGAGCCCTGGTTTGTAGTGGTTACATATTGGACTTTGATACTCATGGTTGGCAGTTCAAAACTGAAAGATTAGGCTCTCTATTCCCATAAAAACTATAGCTTCCAAGAGCCACAGGAACTGTTATATTCTGTCTGATAGGGTCACTTTGAGTGAGAATCAGCTAACTGGCAATGAGGGGTACTTAACAGAACTTTCCCTGGTGGGACCATCTGGGAAGTAGGGGGCTGCTAGCATCTAAATTGGCAGCTCACACTCACTAGCCCCTCCAAGGGGAAAAGATGAAGCCTGTCTGTGACTGTGATGATTTACACAATAAGAAATATTGTGTAGGGTCAATATTTGTTGGACTCGATGACTTGTGGGTTTGGGTTATTTAATAAACACTACAACAACCATATAAGACAAGTACTAATTTTATTTACAGCATATTTATCATGAAAACAGGATTCATTATAAGGAAGCAGATTTCCTAAGGTCATAGAATTTTACTCTTTAGTAAAAATAGTATATGATTTAGTAAAAAATAATCTACTATTTATCATTATGTGAACTATTCAGGCAATATATTGTGAAGACTCACTATTTTCAGTGAAGTCTGTGAGTAGCAGTGTTATAACAAAGTCGTATTTAAAGAAAAAAGTCCCATAAAGAGTCACACGAAGTAATTTTCACGTGGGTATTCCTAGGTCAATGTGGTGACAGCGGTAACGACCCACTGCCTCTGGAGTTCACCCTCTGTGTGAAAGACTCCAGAAGGAGGGGCATTATTTGTCCAACACACTGTTTCAGGAGTGACTGAAAATAAAAAGTAGAGGTGTCCTCTAAGACAGGCACGGTCACAGCTCTCAGGGACAAGAGGAAGCCATCCAAATTGACTTCAGTATCCACTGTTTGACTTATCAAGCAAAGCAGGACAAAGAGTCATTTGGATATTGTGTACTGCAAGGTGGAGGCAGACCTGGTTGTGTCCAAGGGTTAGCATTGAACTGCTAACTACAAGGTCAGCAGTTTAAAACCATCAGACACTCCACAGAAGAGGGAGGGGGCTTTCTATTCCCAAGGCACATACTCCTTTGGGGTCACTATGCTTCGGACTGGCTGGATGGCAGTGCTTCGGGTTGTACATATTGTGAAATGCAAATAGAGAGAGCCCAAACCACAATGAGGCTTGCCTGCACATTTCAGTTTTCTATTCTCCTTCAGCTAAGAATCAGAATCTGCCCCACTTCAATCCTTCATACAATTAAAAAATAGTAACAGATTTTTAAAGCAATAATCGCTTACAGTTTCCTATATGAAATAATAAATAATATTAGTATGTAAACCATAAATGTTTTGTTGAACTTAAAGGTTTTTGTGTGATGAGGAAATAAATATATGGCCCATATAAGTGATCAAAAGGCATCTGGAAGTTACTAGAATTATCATCATTTCTTGAAGACCTCCTACTTTTCAAAGATGTCCACGTGGCCCTGTGAGCAAGCCGTGTGCTGCTAAGTGGAAGAGCAGCAGTTCCACCTGAGAAAAAGGATGCTGTCTGCTCCAGTAAAAATCACAGGCCAAGGAAACCTCTAGCGCGCTGAGGAGTCAGAATCAACTCCGTCGCAATGATTTTGTTTTACTCTGCTCCCAACACAGGGTGGCGTATTAGAGTCACATTTGAGTCTACCCTGATGTCAATAATGGTTTGTAGTCAATCGTGATTTCACAAGGAATTGAACATGGAAAGAGATGTAGGAAGAAACATTAGCGTGCTTGGGAAGAGAGAACGAAATGTCTTTAGAGTCACATTGCATACTCTGGATATTTTATCAGGGTTTCAACTTTTTTTTTTGATTAAAACATCACTTTATTGGAGGCTCTTACAATTCTTATAGTAATCATTG
>PVJH01003833.1:49037-135345 GCA_004026705.1 Nesogale talazaci | reverse complement strand
CTTCTCAGACACTCCCTTTCCCCCCAGCTTCAGTGCTTCCTCTCAAGTAAATTCTTCTGGGGGGATGATGTGACTCTCCACATGATTAGGATTGGGGCTGGGCCTTCCGACTCCTCCACTGTCTCCCAGCTCCATGCCATCAGGCTGCAATCACATCCCTACCAAATTCTTGTAGGACAGCCCTACTCTGATAAAATGAACAGGTGCATAATTATGATAGAAAAAATATATATTTGGCACAATTTTCCTGGCAATTTTCTCACCAAGAAGTTTTCAATTTTCTGGAGACACTTTCATAGTAATCCCCCAGAGAAAATCTATTGCGATTATCTTTGAGATTATAGCCCCAAAAGAATCACCGTAACGTGTGGACTGGCCTCTCTTCATAGAATTTCACAGGTCCAGCATATCCCACAGAAACCACTGTTTTGATTTGACCTTACTCTCTATCTAGAGTCTAGATCAGTGGTTGACAACCAAAACCTGCGGGTCACCTAGTGATGCACTGGGAAAAGTTAAGTGACCCAGTAAACAATTCTTAATTACAATGATCAGTAGGTATTCTTGCAGAGAAAAGGGTCTGAATTGCTTTGTGGGATGCATTGATGCAATTGAAATATTCATGAAATATTTATGAAATCAGTGACAGTTTCACTCAACTCAAAGATAAAATTGGCTTCTTAAATTAAAATTATTAGCAGATATTACTAACCATTTCATTGATTTAAATCTGTATTTACAGGGCAAGGAACAGACAATTATCAAACTTTATGAAAGATGAAAGTTTTTGTTTTAAGATAGTTCTGTTCCAGGGGGACTTAGTGAAACAAACATTTAAATATTTTCCTTTAGTAAAAACTCATAAAGAAATTACAAATGCAGAAGTAGATATGCTTAAAACTTACATAGAAACCATTCAAACTGAATTTGAAATCTGATTTCAGAACTTTAAAGCCCATGGTCCTATGTTCAGTTTTATAATAAAGCCCGATGAAATGGAGGACAGTGTGTTGGATCTGCAATATTTCAATTTCCTTGAAATTCTAAATCTGGATATGGAGTTAACTGACTTCAAAAACTCAGCAGTATGGACAGACAAATTCAAGACTTTAAGATACCAACTTGAAGCCACTGATGAAAGTCATTTAAGCCTGATAGCTAAATGTAAGGCATCACTCACTTCCTTCCAAGTTTTCTTTGATAAAAAAAGTTGATTTCACTTTACTATCAGCTTTTGGTTCAGTGACTCGTGTGAATGGGTATTTTTCCAAATGAAATTCATTTTCAATTCATCATAAAACAGGTTAACTAACAAAAATTCAGAATCATGTTTTCTTTTAAAACCAATGCATTATCACCCAAATATCTCAAACCTTACAGGGATAATTAAACAGCATCAAAGAAGTCATTCAAATGACTAAATATTCTTAATTAAATAGGGGTTCATTCTATTTACATGATGCTTACTTTTCTGCTAACATTTTATGATTTCTTCAAGTTGTAGATATAGACTTGTTGATAGTGAATTTGTAATTCTATATTTAAGGTATATTGGATTATCCCATCTGTATAACGTTTTTATTTCCTGAATTCTAAGATAATAAGTAGTATAACATAGAAGTGATGTGATCCACCAGCAAAAATTTTTGTAAAAAACAATAGAAAAATGACCCACTTGAAAAAAACATTGCTGACCACTGGTCTAGATCATCATAATAAACCCAAGATCGAACCTTTGCTTGGATTCACTCCATTGGATTCATTTCATTGACTTTGATCTCACTTGAAATACTGATAGAGAGACCCACCCTTTAGGCTCACTGGTCTCAGTACAAGACTTTTGGCATCCATCCACATTGAAAGTTTGCTGACAGGAGTGTTCACATCAAACTGAAAACGCCAAACGAATTGAGAGACCAGCTTCCATAGGTTTGTGGTATTTCTATGATCTTCATTTACAAGTTTCTGGACTTCGGCCACAATTTCTTCATAATACAACTTGACAGGACTTTCATTGCTTGGCTCATGTTTGAGGTGGTCCCAATCACCCTTAAAATGTTTGATCCAAAAAAAAGTTTGATCCATCTAAAAGCTGTTTTATATTTAAGGCATCTTTCCCATAAACTTGTGGCAAAGCTTCAAGGATTTGAGATAGCCATTTGAATTTTATTTTTAAAATTTGATATTAGTCCTAACCTCGTAAATTTTCCCTTGACACAGACATAGTATTATTTAAAAGTATACTAATAAGAATTTAGCTACAGACATCCACTGATTACAGAGACATATTTGAATGTCTTTTGTTTGGAATACACCTGAACTTGACCTCTACTAGCAATACTTTGGACTTACTTCATAAATTTAAATAAATTAAGAGAAAATTGGTTTTATATAATTATATTTATAGAGATTTGGGCTGTTTCTGTGAGTCTTTCTTCATTCTTATAATTTCACATATCTCCATGATATCATTTTCCTGAAGAAATTTTTATCAACATTTTTTTAATATCTACTGTTTTTTAAAAAAACATTATTTTATTGGGGCCTTTTACAGCTCTTATCACAATCCATACATATATCTGTTGTGTCAAACACATCTGTAAACATGTTGTTATATCTTTTTCAAAAAACTTTTTACTTGAGTCCTTGGTATTAGGTCCTGATTTTTTATTTTTCTTCCCTCCCCCATGTCCCCTTGATTACTTATAAGCTATTCTCTTTTTTTTCCATGTCTTGCATCAAATGTTATCTCCTTTTACCAACTTTTCTGCTGTCCATCCCCCTGGGGTCGATTTTTTGTTTTATTGTTTTCTTTTATAAGAAGTTGTTCAATTTTTGTTTAAAACTGTGAAATTTCTTACTCCTAAATGATACTTTTGCTTGGTATAGAATTCTGGAAAGAGCCTTGATGACTTTTTCAGTCAGAATTTGGTCTGTTAACCACAAGATCGGTGGTGCAATCCTGTCAGCCACTGTGCAGAAGAACTTCTATGTTGTTTGCTCTCATACAAATGTCCAGCCTCAGGACATCTACAGAGCGTCTCATCTATGAGTCCAAAATCATTTAGTAGGGTTAGGGTATAGAATTTTGTTTGATAAACTGTATTGAAACCTAGAACTTATTTTAAATAATCATTTTATTGGAGACCCTTATAGCTCTTATTACATTCCATACATCAACTGTATCGAGTATACTTGTACATACATTTCTCATTTTCTAAACATTTAATTTCTGTTTTAGCTCTTGATATCAGCTCCTCATTTCCCCTCCCTCCCCAATTGCCACCTTCGTGTCCCCTTGATAAAATATAAATTATTTTCATATCTTAAACCAACCACTATCTCCTTTCACCTGCATTTCTGTTGTTCATGCCCCTCAGAGGAATGGGGGTGAGGTGGAAGTGGGGGTTATCATTTCACTCAGTTCTCCCTTCCTTCCCCACCTGGCCCCTCCCCTCCTGGTGTCTTTCTGTACCTGAGGGGTTTATCTGACCTGGATTCCGTGTGTTCTGAGCTCTTATCTGTACCAGTGTACATGCTCTGGTCTAGCCCAAACTGAAAGGCAGGATAGAGATCGTGATGGTGGGGAGAAGAAAGCCTCAAAGAACCAAAGGAATATTATGTTTTATCAGTGCTAGACTGTGTCCTGGTTGACTCATGCCTTCCTTGTGACCCTTCTGTGAGGTGACATCCTATTTATTAGCTATTGATGCATTTGGGGTCTCTGCTCTGACCCCCTTTCCCCCATTCTCAACAATATGTTTACGTTTTGTGTAGTTTGGGATCTTCTGGCACCGGCTACCTGATTTCTTTGACAGCTCATGATCACACAGGTCAGTTTCCTCCTTCCTTGTGGACTTGTTGCGTCTCTGCTAGAGGGCCGCTTATTTAACTTGAAGTCTTTAAGAGCCCAGATGGAAATCCCAGAGCTTTAAGGATGTTCTGGCCTCCATCGTTTCTGATGAGAAATCTAAAATCATTCAAATTGTTTCGCTATGTGTAATATGCTGTTTTTCTCTGGGGACTTTGAAGATTGTTCTTTGGTTTTCAAGATTAGAGAATATTTGGTTTCAAGATGTGTCTGAATATAATTTTATTTGAGGTCATCATGTTTAACATAGTATGAGTTAGATGAAACTGTGGCATTACATGTTTTCTCCCAGTCATTATTCCTATATCACACTCTTTCTTCTGTCCTCATAAAACTCCTATGACAGGGCTGAGCCCCAGTGGCATAAGTGGTTGAGTGCAGGACTGTGGCCCGTGGGTTTGGCGGTTCAAATCCAGCGGCAGCTCTGAGAAGCAGCGCTGAGTAGCACCCACGACCACCAGAGGCGGTGATGCCCCCCCCCCAAGAAAAACTCCAATAACAAGAATGCTAGACCTTTTAATACTGTCCTATATGTCTCTGAATCCCTGTTCATTTTATTTAATACTTTTCTCCGTGAGAAAATAGTACAACTATTATTGGTTTCTCTGGAAGTTCTCTGATTCTTTCTCTATCACCTCAATTGTGCTACCAATTCCATGCAGTGAAATGTATTTTCAGTTATTTATTTTTCAGTTCCAAACATTTTATTTGATTTTAATTTTTAAAAAATTTTTGGTTTTCCTTTTTGTTCCTATTTCTTCACTGACTTTTGTCTTTCCATTCATTCAAAGAGTATTTACTCTTACTTGATTATAATAATAATAATAACTGCTTTAAAGTTTTGCCCACCATTTTCATTAACATGGGGCTTGTGTTGTGATTATCTTTATTATCTTATTAGACTCTATTAAAAAGGGGGAGGAGCTATGAAACCACTATTCTGACCCACAGCAACCCTCTAAGTACCATGCAAATCCTATGGAGATTTCATTTGTTTGGGTGTCTATCTTTTTTTGTGTTTATGGCCCATAATCTCCTTTGTTCATTTTGCTTTACAAGTATCAAATCACCTTTTGTGGGTTAGGGCATCTGTCCTAATTTGGTTTTCAAACCGTCTTCAATACTTACTAGGTTGACTCAATAGCTGACGCTGAGGTGTGGTTTATGGTCTGTGCAATCGCTTGGTTCTCAAAGTCACAGGTGGTGGGGGGCTTGCACGAAGTTACATCAAAGGAGGCTTTGTTTGCTTATTTTTAAAGAGTCTAATCTTCGAAAGTTCTCTGCCCATGATTACTAGGAAGTTCGTGAATTTCAACTGCCATAGAGTCTAAGAAAGGGAATACTGAAGAAAGACACAGACAATATAAAATACTCCCTGTTATACAGCTGTTCATCTAATTTTTGTGAATTATAAAATCCACTCGCCATAATTTATTTTCAGGATTTTGATAACTGATAGAAAACAGTATTCAAGATACAGCGTTTTAGATTAGGTTAGGAACTGCTATGTTGAAATACAGAGGAATTAAATAAAAACTCACCATTGTATCTGAGATAGAATCAGAATGGCTTCTTTGAAGAGAAGGAATCCTGGCAGAAAGAGAATAGGTTCTGGGAAGCAGACAAATTATCTGAACCAAGGAAGCACTGGTATGAGTACGTTCCTCCAGGATTTTCCTGACTAGCAGACAATAATAATTTCTGTATTAAGACACATGGCCTAAGGTGCTGTTTTTATTCCAGATTTATGGTCTGTAGTGTATATAGAATTGGAAGCTGTGGATGAATTTGAGCTTCAACCTCCAAGAAGCAAGTTCTTGGAAGGTGATCACAGTAAAAGGGAAGGAAACCTTGGACTTCCTGTACCATCCCACCCTCTTTACAGCATTTGTGAATTATAAAACTGTAATGAGAGTTTCTATAAATCCTCTTTACTTTCATCTCATTTTCAGTGTGCTGTCTCTTATTATAAAATTTAAATTATTGAGCATAAAGTAGGTGAGGGTAACTAGAGAGTGACACAAATTTGGGTAAATGGCTGCACTTTTATATATCTCAATTTTCCAAATCATATGTTACAATAAGAGCAATGACTGCAAATAGATTATTTCTATATCACCTCTCGTTTGTCAAATTTTTATAGTGAAGTGGCTTTCATGTTAATTTGAAGCTAGAAATTATAACCCAAGCATTTTAAATATCAGTAAAGTCACTTGGGTGGAGAAGAGGTTTTAGAGTTTCCAGGCTAAGACAGATTAAGAAAAAGGCCTAGTGATCTACTCCCAAACACTTTTCAATGAAAACCTTATGTATATTGTACAACATAGGACTACAAGATAGTACAGAATCAGGCAACCCGACATTAGGTTATTCCTAAGGTCACCATGTATCCAATCACCTTCTATCTAAAGCACTTTAACAACACGTCAGAAATTCTTTCCACCTTGTTATGATGTCTGTCATTATTAAGAATTTGTGGACTTGTAAAAGGATGTCCTAAAAGTCAAGACTCTTAGAGTTTAATCTGTCTGCACAAGTTAAAGTAAAGAATGCAACAGGACAATTTCATAATGGGAAATCAAATAAACACCAATTACCACCACATGACACTCTGAAACTAAATGGATACATTACACTGTGATCATTAAAAAAAAAAAATGGCTTCTGGAGTTCCAGTTCACACATGTCAGAGCTTATTGCAAAGAAAACATGCCCCGGTGTTTGGTGGAGGGCTGTAGACAAGTTGCCTTTTCAATACACTTGTCTTAGTCTTGTTAGGGCACCTCCCCAAAAGGAATACTTTTTGTATCTAGGTAAAAAAATGATTAGGCCTAACATAAATTAAAAACAAAAAACTCAAGGGGACTTCTTCCCAATCCACTGGTACTTTGAAACAAGTTGACAAGAATGCTGGCCCATCTGAGAAAGAAAATGAATATTTAGTTCGATCAAGCATTTTCAGGAAGCCTTTGAAAACCTCAAAGATAACCCAAGAAAAGACCATCAAGTGGGACAAATGTAGAAACTACTGGAAGAAATCAGTAGATTGACCATTAATGTTATAAAGACTGATGGGATTTTACATGATTTCACCTTTTCATTTTAAACTAAAGGATTTCCCTCAATGGGTGTCAAAGCATTGCTTGAAAATCCACTAGAAAAGAACTTCTCTTACTGTCGGTCTTTAAGCAAAATTAAAGTTAATGGAAACGTTTTTTATTTTTTTTCTGAAACAAGTAAGGAGGGACAAGGCTTGCTTTACAAATACAACCAAGTGCAACAAGTCCAAGAGAATTTGTGGTGCCGACTCAGAAGGTTGTGCTGCCTGAATTCCAAAGGGATAATCTTAACAGATTTTTTGAAGGACACAAGACAAGATGGGGGATTATAATGAAAAAATTTTAATAAAATTAAAAACTGCACTGTTGAGTTAAAATCATGTCCAGGAAAGTTGTAGCCAGGATATCTCATTTTCCACCCCCACCACATCGGGACAATACACCTTTTTTTGGACATTTTTCCAAAGAAAGAAAGGACTATGAGAATGCCACTGGAAAAACTTATCCCGTAGAGACTGCAATGCTGATGTTGTCCTTTCTTACTTATTTTTGTTTGAAAACCTCAATAACTACTTCAAATGAGGTGTAAATAGAAGAAAGCTAAATTCTTCAAAGAGGGAAACACCATTTTGCGAAGTTTACGGAAATTCAGAATTTGGGTGGAGAATAGGTCGACACAATAGCATCACATTTTGATATTTTTTGTTTAATAGATGCTTTTATGATTTTGTAGCAATATCTTCAGACCTACTATCAGAAACACCTTTTGTTCAGTGTTATAGAGTAGCTTATTGGCAGGTCAAAAAACATTCTTGGGTTTTGCCCCAGCTGCATACCCATCAGGGCAAAATTGCTTTTTAAGGTCTCCTGTGGAAAACCACTTGGGGGGAAGGGAGGGGAGAGTTGTACCGTAAATATCCTTATCCATGTTCTCCCCAGTTCTTCGTTCACCTTAGATTGCTTTGCAAATACAGACCTTGGCTCTTATTTTGAAAATAAACAAACCAAATTTTGCAACTTAGATTTAAATACACACTTTATACCTTTGAGGCTATAGGCAAAATGGGATAAGCGAGAAGCTGATGAGCCAAGAAACAGACGAGAGAAGCCTGAAAAGCTGCTCCTTGCTCCCACTCCACTGGGTAGAAATGTGAGTTGGGCAAAGCTGACCACTTGTCAAACAGTCTTTGAGCACCAGCCCTGTTGAGAGCTCATTGTGTTCTAACCACTGGAGATCTTCTTAATTGGGTCAACAAAGTCCAGGTGTAGTTGAGAAGGAATCGGCAAAGCAGTCGTGCATCAGTGCTGCTGGGCTACCAGGAGGATGTCAGAATTCCCAGTCTATTTGAGATGGTTGACCACATAATAATCCAGCAAGAGAACACCAGACAATAAAAGATTTAAAACCTTGATGAGCATGTTGGAAAATCCACTTTTCATTGAAATGAATATGACCTTTTAATACATACCCAAAGCAAGTTATATCCCAGACCACCCAAGATGGCCCCCACAGCATCTTTTTTTACCCCTCCAAGAAAGACAACCAGAAAACAATCCTTAAAAAACAAAGCAAAAGAAAGCCCATTGCTCTTGTTTATTCTGATTTATGGTGACCATTCCCTAGTTTATTCCAATTTATAAGACAGAGTAAAATTGCCACCTAGAGTTTCTAAACCTGTACATTTTTAAAAAGCAGACTGTCGTATCTTCATCCCATGGAGCCACTGGTGGGTCCAAATCTCCCACAAGTATTTTATGGTTGCCTTTTGACTAAAATTTTTATCTACTTACATGTATGTGTATTATGTGTGCATGTATATGTGTATATAATCAGTGATTTCTACTTAGAGCTGTTCTTTTCAGAACTTCATTTCATTCTTTTCCATTTTTCTAAAACCAGATAACATGATGAGGATAATAAAATTAAGACTTTGCCATTGATGTGTTGTCTTTATACCCAGAACATTTAGCTTCCAACTTCAAAAAAACATGCAGGTACCTTATGCAAACAACTGTGTGGATTATTACATCAGTCTGTCCCATGGGGCATTGAAAGCTTGGGTGATATCATGGGGCTACATGCCAGACTGTTGATGACAAATCCAGCAGTTTAAAGTCAACATCTACTCCACAGGCTTTTACCTCCAGGGAAGATCTGCAGTCTCAGAAAATCACAGGGGTCGTTCTACTCCATCCTATGGAATTGCTATGAGTCGGAATTGACTTAATGGAAGTCGATTGAGTTTTCTAGCTTAGGAATTGCAAGTGAGTGAAAGTCTCACCTCTCATGTATAGCAGACAGTATCTTCTTCCAAGAAACTATAACGATAGTTAGCCATATTCCAAGGATTGGTTATAAACATAATCATTTCGCCTCAGTATCGGTAGCTCTTATGACTTACATACCACTCCACCAGACCTCCAGGAAAAGATGTTCAAGATACTGGAGAGGGTATAGGAAATCATAGAAACTGTCTTTTTACTACCTGACAATGCTGATTGGTGCGTGGTTTGGTGGCCGTAGCTGGATGGGATCGTGGGGATAGAAAATAGGAAGTAATGGCTGGAATAAGTCAAGGAGTTCTTGATGTCCTCCTGCCCATCACCGTCTTTGTTAGCAAAGATTCTGTCCACCAAGGCAGCTCACTAATCTGAGCAACAACTATATAGTGGCTCCAGGCAAAGTTAAGACTCCATTTCAATATGGAAAATCAGCATTAACATATAAATCCCACTCTCAGAGGTACCAAAAACATTAATACCACACCAAACATCAGTATGTGTGCAGTGGGGTTTTATCCATAAGGTGCCATCATAGACATCAGTGATTTTGAGATATATGACTGCATTTATTGGGAAATGAGACTTAAAATATAGAATAAGATTTATTTACCAAATTAAATTTATTTTTCTAGATACATTTATGGTAAATATTAAAGTATAGGTCTTACTTATATTTAAAACTGGAAATTAAGTAGGACTTTCTAATCCATTTACAAATTTTAATTGCCCATATGTGCATATTCTTTTTTTTTTCTGTTTTTCAACACTTGGGCCTTACTTTTGCCTACTCAAGCTTGCATAGACTTTAGATTTTATGCAATGACACTCTATCACTGGATGATTAATTGGTTAAGTATCCAGAATCTCTTGAAGTTACAGGAGAAACTGGCCCACGCCTTTAAGACTGATAAAAGAAATTACATTTATGCATTGTATTTATGGTGCAAACTGAAAGAATAACTTACAATAAAAAGTGATGTGTACTGTGATATAGATCAAGGACTCATAAAAAATAAAGTGACCTACTGCACAATGATTAAAGACTCAACTGCTAATGGAATAGTCTGTAGTTCAAAATTTACCAGGTGTCTCCACAGGATTAAAAAAATTGACACCCTGCCCTTGTAAATGTTAACAAACAAGCAAACACCACTGTCATCAAATCAAGTCTCACCCATAGAGACCTAGTATATGATTTCTAAGGTTGTGTATCTCTTGGGGAGTCAACGGTTACATCTTTTTTCCATTAACCAATTGATGGATTTTAACCTCTAACATTATATTTAGCAACCATGCCTAATTTAAAACACCATCTGGGTTACTTCCTATAACTTTTGCAATCCAGCAAATCCTGTGGAGACAGTTCTACTCTGATGTACAGGATCACAGTAAAGTCAAAATTATCTTGAGTGCACACAACAGCAACAATCAGAAAATAAAATCACTGTAGAGAACAGGCCAAATGATCACAGTTTTGGAAATTCAACAGAACACAGTTCCTTTTTGCATACAAGAGGGTCACTGGAGTCAGAATGGATCGGGGTAGTCAGCAACAATAGCAGTCAGAGAATAGGATTTTTGTGAATAATTTGTACATGCAGGTGAATGAAGAAAAGTTACTTAGCATAGACTAGATGATTACAAAATGGGTAATAGTCATGCTTATTCTGTAAGGAGATGACTTTGAAAGGCTAAAGAATGAAAACCATTAAAGAAAGTCAGCAGTATATGCTGCTACCTAAACTTTTATTTAAAACCCATCTATGTATTTTATAAACCATTATAAAATATAGAGAATTTTAAATTTCACAAGAGCTTCAAGTAATTTACAGTGGTGATTCCTCTGCCACTTTCTTTCTGCCAAGGGCCACTTGGATATTTATAACATTATTCACAGTTCATACTGATCCAACATTGAATTAACTCACCCATCATGTGATGGCTGAAACTGCTTCTCTTTTGTAAGGTGTGGCAGTCATGTGCTTATATTAGTTTCATGATTGAGAGGTAGGGGTGGAGTCTAGCCTGTTAATCTGGAGATAGCCATTGAGTAGCCAATGAGGCTTCTGTGTGGGCATAGCTTTCTCCTGAGACTTCTGGGAAGTCTCAAGATATTTCCCTCGTAGAGATAAGAAGCTATCTCCCTAGTTGTTGGGAATTAGTCTCAGAGATGATTAATCATGGACAAGACAAGAAGACAGCATCTGAGGAGCCAGAGAAGTCACATGGCTTTGCCCTGATAGAGCCAGACCTCTGAAACTGGAGAGGCCATGTGGGGACCCCTGCCAGTGATGAGTTACTTCTGCCACCACTGGATGCTGTTGATGGACCCTGAGTGCTGGAAGCGAGGAGCCATGGGGAGACCCCTGCCAGTGCCAGGATTCTGCACCCACTGACCTGTGACTTTGTGAGTCAGAAGGAAACATTATAGACTGGTGTGGGGCATATGGGTTAGTATCGGACTTGTGACTTTGAACTGGACTGGGTTGGGATGCTTTCTCAGTGTTCCATTCCTTTTGTATATAAACCCTTTCCTTATATCCATATGTGAGTCTATAAATTTATTCCTCTAGTTTACCCGGACTAAAACATAAGGCATTTGATGTTAACTGGTATTGTTGATTTCATGAACCTGCCTAACCAAACAGCCAGATTTTCAACCTCTGACTTAAAAGTCCAAAAGATGAAGTCTTACAAATTTTGGTGTTACCAGAAATGAGTGATTCCTGCAAAATTCTGAATACAAGAAAGAATCCCTATAGGAAGGGCAATTTAAATGAATCATAAAGAATGTATAGATTCTAAGCATGAAAAGGAAGAGTGGTCCTGACTGGGAAGACAAATTAGCAAACCAAGACATGGAGTCAGAGAAGTATGAATGTTCATAGGCCTCCTCTGTAGGCTTGTGCTCTCAATTGAAGGGTATCCCTCCCAATATGTGCTGAAACATTAAAACTTATCTCTTTGAATGTTTGGAAATAAGTTTTGTTTTGCTATATGCATACAGTATTATAAAGGGGTGGGTCCTAAGCCTCATCCATTCTGGGTGGTTTGTTCTAAAAAGAAAGCAAACAATGAGAAAGCAACAGATGTATAGGACATGGAGGCACGAAACAATATCCGGGACTCCAACAATGCTCTGATTTGGAGTCCTAATCTTGAAAACTGTGAAGCACCATAATTCTGTTCTTTAAAGCAGCCCATCTGCAATATTTTTGCTGTGGCTTTAGTAAGTGACTCAAACGGCTTGCTTGTACCTTAAGAAAAGCAATGGCAGATTTGACTGGACAAACAGTTGGGATGACATAATAATTTGAATGTTCAACTATGTGGTATGGCTACTCCTGGGATGGGAGTGGGGAGCCTTCGAAGGGCTTGAACAAGAGTATATGATATTCACATTGTTCTTTACAAGTACAAAACTAACTGCAGTATTTTGAATGCAACAGAGTAAGTAGATATGTTAAAATGTCTTGGTGAAGACTGGTGACTAATCAATATTGGGAGCCTGAGTGAAAGAAATAGCAGTAGGACTAAGAAGGAAGGCATGTTATCTTCATGACAAATTGATCATACATGAAATAAATTTTAAAATCTTTTTCTACTTGACTCAGTTTCCCTTGAAATCTTAAGCTATCCCTTGCTTTGAAAGACTATTGAGCAAACCCCGAACAGACTCGAAAAATTAGCCGATTCATTCTTCAAGAGAACTATAGCTATCACATTACAACAATCTGAGTATCTTTTTGTTCTTGGAGGGGATAAAGATTGAAATGGTATGTACTCGGAGTCTTTTGAGTGGTACTGTGCAAGCGTCAAGTTGACTAAAAACCTTTGTTTCCATCTCATGTCAAGCACATTGCCAAGCCCTAAAATCCAGTGAAATTGTAGTATGTCAAATAAAAGTTCAGAAAGCCACATTTTATTTGAATTCATATGTTCCAGTCGTCCTGTAGATGTAAATTGCTCTGGTTTAGGAATTAAGGTGGTGGTTCTCATGATTTGGCTTAGTTGGGTGAATAATCTGCGCATTTGAATTGATATTTTTATGTCAGTGATTTACTTGACTGTCTCTTCAAATTAAACTTTGATTACCCTACCTTTCTTTATGTCAGTTGTTCTTGCTGAAGTCTAAATAAAGGAAATTTAATCTAATCAAACTATAGACAGAAAATAAACACTAAAGGGGAAAAGTAAGCAGCCTGTGTTATTTGAATTCCAGGGTTTCTTTTAGTTCAGCCAAGACTTTTCATAATGGTCAGTCTCTAGTGGAACCATTGATAAGTATATAAACAAAAAGCCAAGTACTATCAAGTCATTGTCTGGCAATATCAGAAAGTTTCCATCTCATTTAAGAAGAAAGCACCAACTGGTGTCAGTGAGTCTGACCTAAGAGTAAGGAAATCTACATTGACATGGAATGGCTTTTCTCCTTTAAGTTATAAAGAACGGACTGAGTTAGGTCCGTGCTTTGCCAAGCAAGTTTCAGTAGAAGTCTGAAAAGTGGGAAATACTCAAGAATTTGGTTGTTTAAAGGAGAACACGAGGTCCATAGAAAGACAAGCAAAGGCAGGGATTTATTGACTGAAAAATATGCTCAAAGAGAACTAGGGAACAAGAAGACTGACCAGATAATAGATTTTCCAAAAAAAGTTTACAATTGAAAGACCACCCTCACAGAGAATTGAGAACTCTTGTGTATGTGTGGCAGAAACTATATGAATGGCCTAAATTTTCAATCAAGAAAGTTTAGGATATTATATTTCTATTATTTATATCACAAAGCACTCTATTTACTTCCAATCTTGTAATCTTTTAATTCTGTCTGAGATTCCACAAGAGAATAGCTTAATGAAACTTGTCATTTTCAGACCTTTCTCATTATAATGAAGTACCTGAGAAAATTGTGAAGTTGGGAATCATTAAATTGTCTGGTCATAGAAATCCTCAAAAGCAATTGCCGTATTAAAGAAGGGTGAACAGGGAAGGAAAAGGAACTAATTTTCATATGCAGTTAATTTCTTTCTCAGCATCATCTACTGTCTTAGATATTTTTACTGTAATATCTTGATGACTGAAAGTAGAATAAGAGAGATTTAAATACATCATCAGGGTCCCAGAGACAGGAAAAGTGAAGGCGACACACACACACACACACACACACACACACACACACACTAAAACATGTGATTTGTAAACTCTGTATCTTTGTTGATAGAGAGCTGATAAAAGGGAATTTAAGGAAATTATTTATTTAATGCCTGACTTTATGTTTCACTGTTATTCCAATTGTTTGTACTCCACTGAGTGATTCAGAAATACTTGCAAAAGGCATGTTCTACAATTCAAGTTATCATTTTGGAAACAAGAATAGGTGGCTCTGGTTTTTGCAACAGCATTGCTGACTCTCTTTAGTCAAGCTACTTAAGCTTCCTAAAGGTTCTCTCTATCTTCATGCCTACAGAGTGGGGTGGGTGGGATAAAATTGACTGCATAGACTATGGTGAGTTTTAAGGCGGATTATTCAGCTACACACTTTACACACTGGCATACGGTGATGACCAGGCTAGTGATGATAATCAATTAGGCAATGTTGCCCTAAAAAACTTCCAGCAAAACATCAGTGCTACAAGCAAAAGAGTTATGCAGCCATTCATGTAAATGTCAGTCACTGGTGACTAGTCCTAAATTACACTCACTTAAGATCCAGGATAAAGGAGACTTATTTCAATATGACACACTACTCCTCTGTTCACCTCTGTTCACAGAGGAAATGAAAATAATGACTCACATGCTGTTTCTCAAAGCTTTAACTGGAGAGTTAAATAGACTTCTGCTCAAATTTCCTTAAAGAGGGTTCACAAACATTCCAAATTCAAAGAGGGTGGAAATGGATGATCCTACTGTGTTAGGCTGGTTGATCAGAGAAACAAGTCTAGAGACACTTACATAGGCATAAGAAAGCTGTATGTAAAGAAGTAATTATATATCAAGAAAACACCCAGCCCAGCCCAACTCAAGTCCATGACTCTGATACTAGCTAAAAAAGCTCTCTTTAGGCTCATGCAGCCACATGCAATTATGCAGAATGCAAGAAGATCACAGGTAAGTGGGTGAAGGTATGGAGGGTCAATGGCAATTGAAGCATCACAGGGTTGTCTCTGGTCCCTACTGCATGGCTCACTCAGTCAGGTCTCCTTGTAGTTCCACATGGTTTGTCAACAGTAGAGAGAGAGTGTGGTCCACCTCCAGGGAGAAAGAGAGGAAGTTCCCAGAGTCCTCACAAGCAGGCTATTTGCACAATGAAACATCATCAGGCTGTGACCTAATTGACAAGTTAGACTCCACCCCTACACTTATTTATGGAGTTGACATGAAATTATGTAACTACCACACCTACCATGTGCCTGGAGTCAGAACAGATGAGAGAGCAATTTAAAAGGAAAAGAAAATACATCATTCATTTACAAAAGATATGTAAAACAAAAACCTTGTTATCAAAAAATCTGTCAAATAATTACTATTGGAATAGTGATTTGTTATATCAATAAATGTAAGTATGTCTCAGTATCTGAGTTTATTTATTTTGAACTTCAACTTGCAGGGGATTTTAACTTAATACTTGGAAGCTATAGAGACTCCCACTAAATTGAAGAATTCTAAATTGAAGAATTGTCTTCATATACTCTACATAGTATTCCAATATCTTACATTTCAACATATTTTTATATTTACTTGATCATATTCTCTCTCAAATAATTAATCAAAATCTTTCAGCTAATAATGGAAACCTGAATTCTTTTACCTAAACTGGAAGTAAGACAAGGGTGTGCGCTCTAACATATCTTATTTAAAACAGATGGATGTTCCAGTCACGGCAAAAAAGAAAAAGGAAAAAATTTAAAGACAAAGATAAATAAAATTGTTTCTATTTATACATAACATGATTGTTTATGTAGAAAATTTCAATGAATCTAAGCTCAGTGCCTAAAACGGCAACCTCATAGGACTAATGAATGCAGCAAAACTGTAAAATAGAGTGCCATGTAAAAATCACTTATATATATACACATAAGTAAAAAACGTGTGAACTCTAAAACTATTCCATTCATAATAAATGAAATAAATGATATCTAAGAACAGCATAGCAGGAATACACATAGAGGATCTGGGTGCTAAAAATTTTTAAATACAAATGAATTAAATCAAAGAAAACCTAAATCAGTGGAGAGGCATATGTGCTCAAAAATTGGAAGACTCTATATAGTGGCTGTGGCAATTCTCTGTGTGGATTTTTCAGTGCATTGGGTTTCCAATCAAATCCCACCAAGATATTTGTTGTTGTTGACATAAGTCTATTCTAAAATTTATCTAGAAAGACACAAGACTTATAAAAGCTAAAACAGCTGTGTTAGTCTGGGTAGACTAGAGAAACAAATTCATAGACACGCATATGGATATAAGGGTAAGGTTTATATATCAGAGGAATGGAGCATTGAGAAAGCATCCCAACCCAGTCCAGTTCAAAGTCATAAGCCTGATATTAGCCCATGTGCCTGATACTAGTCGATAAAGTCTCCCTTTGACTCACGAAGACACAGGCCAATGGGTGCAGAGTCCCAGTGCGGGCAGGAGTCCCCTCATGACTTCTTGCTTCCAGGACTCAGGGTCCATCAACAGCATCCAGTGGTGGTAGAAGCAACTCAGCACTGGCAGGGATCTCCACGTGACTTCTCCAGCTTCAGAGGTTTGGTTCCTTTAGGGCAAGGCCATGTGGCTTCTCCTCCGCCTCCTACAGCTCCTCGGATGCTGCCATCTTGTCTTGTCAGTAGTTCGTTGTCTCAGAGACTGACTCCCAAAAATTGGGAAGATGGTCTCTCATCTCCACGAGGGAAATATCATGAGATTTCCCAAAATTCTCAGGAGAAAAACAGGCCCACAGAGAGGCCTCATTGGCTACTGAGTGGCTATTTCCAGATTAACAGGCTAAACTCCTCCCCTACATCCAATCATGAAATTGGCATCACAAATACATGACTGCCACAGCAGCCCTGAAAAAGAATGATGTGAAAGGATCCCCTCAAATTGGTATATGTTCTATTTTTAATTGATTTTTATTACAAATTGCATTTCAGATCATTTTGCTTTCAACTACAAGCATAAACTACTAATCAACACCCCAATTGTTTGCCCTTCACCTGTTCCTTGATTTCTTTTATCTCTCTTGTTGAGTACTATCTGTCATTTCACCAATGTTATCACCTAGCCAGAGTCTAGTCCTTGCTTTATCTTCCCTTTCTCTCATGATTTTTCCTTCATAAAGTGGTCTCCTATAATATTTAACATTTATGAATGGCTAATTTCATTCAGGATAATGTTCTCCAGGTTCAATTTTACCATGATGTGCTTTGTGATTTTATGCATGAAGCAATGCATAGTATTCCACTCTGTGTATGTACCACAGATTCCTTATGGATATTTAGGTTGTGTCTATCATCTTGCTATTTTGAATAGTGCTGCAATGAACATGGGTGTGCATATGTCTGCCATTTTATGATTTTTTAGGATATATTCCCATCCGAAGGATTGTTAGATCATATACAGTTACAATTCCCAGTTGTTTGAGCTAATGCCATAAGAATTTCCACAGCAGTTGTAGAAATTTATAGTTTCGGCTATAGTATAGAAAGGTTTCAATCTCCACTGCCACTCCAGCATCTGATATGTTCTGCTTTTCCCTTGGTTTTACTTGGCTGCTATTTTAATGAAAGGTGATACATCATTGACGCATTGGTTTGCATACTCTAGATGACTGGTGATTGTGAGCATTTCTTTGTTCATTTAGAAGTTATGTTGGTCAACAGTGTGTTCAATGTCTTTCCCTCAATTTTTGTTTGTTTGTTTGTTTGTTTGTTTGTTTGTTTGGGCATCACTGCCTCTGGTGGTCATTGGTGCTACCCAATGTCGCTCCTGAGAGCTGCCATTGGATTTGAACCGCCAAGCCCACGGGCTGCAGTCCCGCACTCAACCACTTACACCACCGGGGCTCAGCCTTTTCCCCCATTTTTTAATTGGGTTATTTTCTTTTTTCTTATTTAGTTGTTGCAGATTGCTATAGATTTTTTGAGATTGGTCCCTTGTCCTTTTTAGCATTGGCACAGATGTTTTCCCACTCCAGGTTTCTCTTTTGATGAAGTCTTCAATGCACATGAACGTCTTATTTTCAGTAGGTCCCAGCCATCTATTTTGTCTTCTATTATGTGTTTTCTTCATTATATTTGGTAGTATGTCTATGTCCTGTCATAGGGCCCTTAAATTTGTCCTTATTTTCGGATTTATGATAAAAGCTGCACTCTTTTGTCACAGAAATCAAAATTCTTTGACATTGGTGGATGGATAGTCACGTAGATAAATGGAACAGAACACTGCACTCATGAGTCAACTCATATAATAGGCTAAAATAATTTTTACAGTGGTGCCCAACAATTCAAAAGGAAGCATCTAGTGTTGAAGCAATGATATACTTTTTTTTAAAAGCCTGGAGCCAAATTTCAGACTTTACAAAAGCTTAGCTAAATGGATGATATTCAACATCATTAACTACCATGAAAACTCACTATTACTGAGTTGATTCAGAATCATAGTGAACCTATAAATCTTTCTACCACAGGGAAGCTGGTAGGTTTGAACCAATGACTTTGTGGTTAAATACTTACCTTAGAGCAGTGATTCTCTATCTTCCTAATGCTGTGACCTTTTAATACAGATTCTCAAGTTGTGGTGACCCCAACCATGAAATGATTTTATTGCTACTTCATAGCTGTAATTTTGCTACTGTTATGAATTGTAATGTAAATATTTGATATGTAGGATGTATTTTCATTGTTACAAGTTGAACCTAATTAAAGCACAGTGATTAATCACAAAACAATATGCAATTATATATTGTAAAAGAGTTCTTTCTAATTAAAATTAATGAAATTTTTCTTGAAGCATGATGTAGCAGACATTCTTAATATGACAAAAGTAAATTACATTGCTACATTTTACTACAGTATGCATAAAAAGTCAACGTTAATGTGAAGGTTGAGAAAGTTACTTTATCACTAGATCAGAAAATCCTGGGACAGTCCTTATAAGAACACAGCAAAGATCATCTTCCATAGCAAGTCTACTTCTGTATTTAGATTCAATAACCAACAAGCTGGGAAACCCTGTTTCGCAAGGATATGTTGTTGGAAATGGAAGAAGGTGCAACACAGTCTAAGACAGAACAGGATGTGATTGCAGACACTTAATCCAGAATTTTTAACTGGCATCATAGGCAAATCAGTTCTCATTGCATCACTGTTTAGAGGTCAATGAACTTCTCTGGTGCTGTCTCAGGAACATCTTCAACTTTGATTATGAATGAGTTTCTGGCAAGTGCAAATGGGGTGTGAAGTAGAGTTGGAAAGTATGATGAAATTTGTTCTGTAAGCATGTGCAAGTGTTCTTTCACAGAAATTATCATTGTAATCCTTTGGTCTGGTTCAATATCATGCTCCTCAAAGAAATCAGATAAGGTAGGCAACATGCACATTTTATTTTCATCCGTTTTTTAAATGATTGAATCTTTTCAGACATATGGAGGCATGGTGCATTTGATCCTTGCTGTGATAAATTTAACTTCTTCAAGATGGCAAAGGTGTCAACCAAGAAATAATCAAGTAAGCTATTTTCTGCAACTCCCTCTTATTGCTGAAAAGTGCTTTGAACTGTGGTCTTGCTTTGTGATTCAAAAACAAATTCATAAACACACATATGAGTATAAGGGGAGGGTTTATATACAAGAGGAATGGAACATTGAGAAAGTATCCCAACCCAGTCCAGTACAAAGTCATAAGTTCGATATTAGCCCATAAGTCCAATACCAGTCTATGAACTCTCATTCCAACTTACGAAGCATGTGCAATGACACCAGAATAATCACAGGCCAGTGGGTGCAGAGCCTTGTATGTCCAGTAGCAGTAGAAATATCTCAGCACTGACAGGAGTCTCCATGTGGCTGCTCTGGTCTCAGAGGTTTGGCTCCATCAGGGCAATCCCAAGTGGTCTCTCCTTTGCTCCTCCATTCTCCAGGATCCAGGATCAATCAGCATACTGTCATCTCGTCTTCTCAATAGAGATTCTCTCAACAACTGGGGAGATGGTCTGTCTTCTCCATGAGGGAAATATCATGAGAATTTCTCAGAATTCTCAGAGAAAGTCATGCTCACACAGAGGTCTCATTGGCTAACTCCAGACTGACAGACCAGACTCCACCCCTACATTCCAATCATGAAATTTACATCTAGTATATGACCACCACACCATCTCTGATCATACATAACTCGAGCAAAGTCTTTGGTCATTGGTACCAAAAAATCCTCAGTAATACTGTGAGGTTTCATGGGTCTGGAGATTCTGAGTGCTAACAAATATGAAATTTCCATGGTTGCTACTTTTTGTTTGTGGTACTTGTCACCAGTGTCAAGTCTGACTTTCTTGGGTCCATCAACTTTGTTTCTAAAATAGTTGGTATCCTTACTGGAAAGCTCAGACACTTGCTATAAAAATGGTATTTGGGTTTGTTTGGTTTCATAGATTTGGCTAATAGAACTTCACAACAAATAACACATTTTGGGTTCTCAATTCCTGCTGCAATTATTGAAGTAAAACCATACTGTAAAAATTCATCACTGTGCTTTCTTTTCTTAACATTCACCTTTACATGATCCATTGTTTCTTGGGATGGTTTGCTAATGAAAGTAATAGATAAAAATAGCTTTAATAATACCAAAGATTGCACATGGCACAGTTAAGTCAATACAGTTCATTAAAGTTTCCTATGATATCCCATTCTCTGTAGTTGTTGTTGTTGTTACATACTGGTTACTATCACAACGAGTCAGTATACAAGTCAACCACAGCTGAATATAAAAAGACTGATCAGTATTCAGATTAAATTTCCATGGTACAGATTTTTTTTACAGTAGTTGAAGATTTTACAGTACATGATTTTATGCTTATCCAGTAATTATAACTAATGAAGTGTCATTTTGCCTCCAATACTTCTGCTTTCAATACAGTAGCTGGTCTCTACACAGTAGCTGCTCTCTACAGGTAAGTGACTGGTCCACACAAGTGCATTATGGTCCAACCCGTCACATACAAGTGTATTTGTACAAGTTGTATGTGATGGACTTGGTACAATGATGTCATCATACTGGATACTCAGATGTGGGCATATCTGCATGTGGGTGGACCTGCCTGGAGCCAGAGCAAGGATTGGTGCCTCAGTTCCTAAGACCATTGGAAATTTGTGTTTTCCTATGGTCATAGGCAACCCCTATGAAAGAGTAATTCAACCTCAAAAAGGGTCATGACCCACAAGCTGAGAACCACTTCCTGAGAGTCACCAAGACTTCTTCATTCCTAGGTAAATGCAAATCAAAACCTTAATGAGATACCATTGCCCATCTAAATGTTGAATAAATTGTAAAAAGTTATATGAGTAAATATTAGGAGTAACTGGATTATTCTTATTTTGCCAGAAAATGCAAAATCTTTCAGCCACTATGCAGAGCATGTTAGCAATTTCTTAATAAAGAAAATATACAACTAACTATTTGTTGTTGTTAGGTCCCACAGAGTCCATTTTAACTCTCACCCTGCCCAGCCGCATATCATCCTCACAATAGTTATGCTGGAACTCATGGTTGCAGTCACTGGACCAATCCATCACATCGAAGGACTTCTCTTTTGATGACTCTCTGCTTTACCAAACAAAATGTCCCTCTCTAGGGACTGGACTTTCTTGATAACATACTGAAGGCATGTGAGACAATGTCTCTCCAGCCTAGCTTCCTAGTAGCAATCTGACCTATATACCTTCTAAGACAGACTTGTTTACTCTTCTGGTAGTCTAGATATTTTCAATATGCTTGGTCAAAATTATAATTCAAATGTATCAGTTCTCCATACTTCTTTAATCAGTGACCAGCTTTCACATTCATATGAGGTGATTGTAAATCCCTACCTGGAATTTACAAATCTGACAAGAGCAGAACATGTATACGGTACAAATGAGAGCTCAAAACACAGGGAATCCACAACAGGAAAAATTAGGGAAGCACTGATGCTAGCAGGATAAGAGAAGGGGAGTTGAAGTAAGGGAGAATCAATCACAATAATCTACACA
The DNA here is from genome assembly GCA_004026705.1 of Nesogale talazaci. Taxonomy (NCBI): domain Eukaryota; kingdom Metazoa; phylum Chordata; class Mammalia; order Afrosoricida; family Tenrecidae; genus Nesogale; species Nesogale talazaci. The sequence continues at coordinate 112,910 of PVJH01003833.1, read as the reverse complement.
TGTCCCCCTCCCAGGACAGAAAAGTTGATGAAAGGAGACAGAAGTTGATGTATGACATGAAAAAAAGAGAACAATTTATAAATTATCAAGGGTACATGGGGGAGGGAGGATGGGATAAGGAGGGGAAAAAGTGAGGAGTTAATGCCAGGGACTGAAGTAGAAAGAAAATCTTTTGAAAATGATGACAACATATATACAGATGTATTTGATACAATGGATATATATGTGTGTGTGTGTGTGTATATATATATATAAATTTATATATATGGATTGTAATGAAATAAATTTTTTTAGAAAGTAAAAAACATTGCCACCTTAGGTCAAAAAACAAACAAACAAGGGAACTCACCACTAGCAAGTTTATTCCATCTAATGGTGACTATGTAGGACAGGATGGAACTGTCCTTGTGAATTTTCAAGACTAATTTTTGATGGCCACAGAAAACTTCATCTTTCTCCACTGGGTGGCTGGTAGCCTCACAGCTGCCTCTGTTGAGATACTCTGATAACTTCCCTATTCTCTTGTGTCAACTTTCTTTGGTGCTCAAAGAATTGATGTGTAGTCCCCTACATCACATGGTGCCAGCTTTTTTTTTTTTTTTGGAAGTGGTACAATTTGGATCTCTTCTAGTTGGTTGGCCAAGTAGCTGTCTCCCAAATTGTTGGCTTAAACTAGTGAGTAGTTCCAGTATTACATCCGAAATTCTGCCTAAGTTCTTGTGGTCAAGAGCAATGTTCTTTGTTTCAAAATGGGGTGCAACCAACTGGGAAGCATGAGCTATCCATGTAACTCTGATTTCTACTGTTGGTTTTCAACAGAACTGTGGATCTTCAGTGCAATAGACGGAAAAGTCAAACTGAGAGCCTGAATGTTTCAATATTTGCCCCTGGCCTCGAGCTATTATAGCCAAGGGAGGAAAGTTTGACCAATTTTCTCCAACAAGATATGGGATATCGCGTAGCAGTCCACCTGTGAATACTCTACTAGAAAGAATGCCAGTGATCTGAGACTTCTGAAGATCATTCAAGGACCATTCTATTAGCAAGTAAAGAAGTGTTAGATTCAACCATTTTGTCCAAGAAGGTCAGAGATGAAGGTGAGAGAATAGTCATTTGGGGTGTGGAGGTGTGATTTTTAAGAGTAAAATAACTTTTCCATTATTTCTCTGTCTAAATATTCAAAGTCTGGAATACATCAAAAGCAGTTAAAAATAAAGCAGATTGTTTTACTTATCTGTCATCCCAATGCAGTTTCCATATTATTTTTAAAAGCAAGCTATCTTTGGGTGACATTAACCTTAGTGATGTGAATTGCCATTTGCCTTATGATGTCAGTGCTTTGCTATGGACTGAGTGGGGGGAAAACAATCTAGCACAAGGTACCTTAATAGGAAGAAAATCAGTTGAACTAAGTAAACTAAGAGTGTACATTCTCTCAGTCTCTATTTTCATCTAATATTATCCCAGGCTTCTGAAGCCTCAGCCAACAATTGAATTTCATTCTTTCTGGCCCTGTGATTTCCCATCAGTAAGAAATGTTCAGGCTAAGAGACGTTAATAAATGCAAATAAATTTAGCTAGTATTTGCTTGGCTGATTCTCAAAGAGAATCAAGAAAGGAAATGAAGAACGGCGATGATAAACTATTCAAAGGAGTGTTTTCAAATTGGCAAAGTTGCAAGAATGAGATTTTATGATGGTTCAGATATATAGTATGTTTTATAAAATGTCCAGGGATAAAAGTGATCAAACAATGGCCTTTTAGACATAGATGATATAGCAAAAGTTGTATTTTATATAAATATTTGAATTTTACTTAAGTTCACTTTAAATAGAATTCAGGATAAGATTAATTGAAGGGAAAGTCTTACACTAAAATATGTGGAGTAAGATTTTATTTCATTGTTAATGCAAGAGAGAATATATTCATTTTATATTTTAAGTAGCTATTTTAACTACCAGTAGGTGAACTGGTCTCGATCTGTCTGTTGTTCTGTCATGGTTTGCATGTTATTATTAGGTTGGAAGTTAGACCACCATTATTTCAAGTAGCAGCAGAGTAAACCATAATGGATACATAGGGATCAGTGGAGCTTTCAGAATAAAATAGATGAGGAGGAAAGGCCTGGTAATTTATTTCAAAAATATGTTCAAACCTTTTATCGTAGAATCTAATTAAATTTACATACTTACTTTGGATGTGTCATTCCATTGAGACTAATTTCTGGATAAAGACATATGCAGAAAACCAATGGTAGCAAAAATCACCTTCAACAAATATGGATTGGCATATGCCTGCAACAATGAACTCAAATATACCAATGAACATGGTTCTGGACCTAAAAGGAGTTCATTAGGTTGAACATGTTTTGCCATGAGTTGGGCCTACTTGATGACAATAGAAACACAATGGCAAGTAAGTTGTTGCTTTATTTTCTCCCAGAAGCTTGTATTAAGTGGGTGCTTTAATAATGACTTGTTGACCTTACATTTTTTCTGAAGGAGGTTGCTAGTGACATTTGAGTGTCATTGGATGTAGAAGAGGGACACCAGCACTGAAATTCTACTACAGTTTAATATAAAGGCTCACAATACATACATTTGGAAGATGGCATGTTTTCAAATTTAATATACCTTACTAGTATAGGGAAAAGAAAATACAAGTCTAGATACAGAAGATTTGAGTAAAGGAATTTCAGTCACAGGTGTTTTTATTTGTTTTGCATTTTAATTAGATGAATCTCTCTCTCTCTCTCTCTATATATATATATATATATATATATATATATATATAATTTGGTCTTATTTTAATTCCTAGGTTCTGCCAGTCACAACACTGAAGCTCTAAATAAGTTATCCAATATGACTTCCAGGTTGCCCAAATAGGGAAATCATGAAATGCTTGTGGAATTTGAGTAGTTCCATATCAAATAACGTAGATCAACTCAAGGAAACTTTACAAACTTGAACTACCAGCATTTTAGAGGATGTGGATGCAGTGAACCACCAAATCTCAAGAGTCTATTTTAATCTCAGAAGTAATTCTATCGTTCAGCTAATCAGTGACCTAGTTCAGAATTCAAAAGAAAATAGCCTGCTTTTCCAGGAGTGACTGTGGCCGTTTAAATTTAAATAAACAATGAAAGCTAATGATTCAAAGAGTCTTTAAGAGTTTCTTTGGAATTTATAAAAATAGTTCCTTAAACCTGTGTTGATTTGAGACTACCTGTTTCATCTTTAGAGTTAGTGAGCAATTGGTCATGATGTTCTCATAAGTCTTTTTTAAACTGTGACCTGGCAGAGCTAGAGGAGTATGTGATGCTGCTGTGAGGTGCCCTTAGCCAATTCCAATTCGTAGCAACCCAATGTACAAAGGAATGAAATTTTGTGCCGTCCTCACAAAAGTTGTTATGCTTAAGCTCGTGATTGCAGCCATGATATTCAATCTTTCTTGTCCAGGCTCTTCTCTTTTTCACTGCCTCTCCACTAGCATTAGGTTATTTTCCAAGGATGTCCTGATCACATGTCCAAAGTACATGAGACAACGTCTCATCATCCTTGCTTCTAGGAAGCATTCTGGGTGTATTCCTCTGAAGACAATTCTTCTATCACCAATCCATGATACTTGTAATATTCTTTGCCAGCACTTTATGCTTCAAAGAAAATGAATAGAATTTAAAGTCTACTTTTTTTTCCTGATTGATATAATTTAACTGTTTTTCAGGAAAAGTAGCCATTGAGACAGCCAACTTTTGGGTCATGGTTTCCAATACACTCACTGTAAAAGTTTTTAGCTGCCATTGAGTTGGTTGGGAGTCATGACAGACACATGCTCAATTGAACCAAGGGCTGCTCCCTTCTGCACCGACTCCATGATCAATATTCAGCCATTATGATCCGTGAGACTTTCCTTGACTGATTTTCAGAAGCAGATCATCATACCCCTTTTCCTCCCGCATATTATCCTGTCATCCCTGCTGAAATCAGCTCATCATCTTAGCTCCACACAGACTTCCACTGACAGGTGGTTGGGGAATGTTCACAAAGTACATTGGCCAGAAACCAAATACAGGTTTTCTGCAAGAAAGGAAGAATTCTACCAATGACCCCACTTAAAAGTCCTTTAAATTTTCTGAGTTCATCTGAAAAAGACTTAATAATTGAGCTGTTTACTTCACATGTTTGTTATAAGACCGTGATAAAATAGTGAATACAAAACTGCTTTTGATAAACTAACTCATTATACAGAAAAAAAATGTTTTCTATCTTCTTTCCATGGCATGAAAGTAAACTAAATTAAAACCATTCTAGTTATCCAAATTGGTTAAACATGGCCCGGCCATGATATCTGGTCACTTTTCACACCTGCAAATGGGAAACTCATTGTTAACATAGCAATATCATAATTGAATCAATAGATTTGAGGTCGCAATATTTTTTCAGACTACAGTTGGCTTGCACTTGGAATTTGAACTTGGCTTGCAATCTGCAGAATTAATCATTGTGTACCAAATTTTGCCAAATGAAGTAATGAATAACAAAGTCTTGTGAATGTAAATAAATCCATTCTATAAATACTAAAATTGTAGAGAAATATATTTTCTTAAGGATCAGAGTCATTTTGCCCAAAATCTTATTTAGAAGAAATAGTGAAGGTTCTCCAGCAGAAAGAAAATGCTTTGAAAATGAAGATGGCAGCATACAAATGTGCTTAAGATAGTGGATGAATATATGGATTGTGTTAAGAGAGGTAGATCCCCCAACAAAAGTATTTAAAAAAAGTGAAAAAATAGTGAAGGTTCAAGTCCTAACCAAGAGAGGTAGAAGTTTATTCCATCTGGGGTATCTTGGAAGAGTTGGCTAGTCATTTACTTTTAAAATATCAAACATTGAAAACTTGGAGCCGAGCTCTGACACACATGGGCTTTCAACAAGCTAAAATAAGTTCTATGACAACTGACTTTTCTTTTAATTTCCATTCTTAGAGAATTTTAAATAAGTTAAGGCACTATCTATAAAAGCAGGTATTTGAGACAATGAATACTTTGTTCCTATGCCCTCTTACTAGTTTCTTATATTGTAAACAGGAACATTATATAAAATATTGCATGGGATCAAATCAATCCAGTTACTTGGCTTTAGAGAGCACAGACAATTTGCATAAAGCAAAAGTTTTTGGAATGCCATTGAGGAAGAAGTACATAGAATACTTGCATTTCTTAAAACAAGCATATCTTTATTTTTTCAAAGAAAATAAGTAGTTTTAAAAATGTATACATATGCCAATCATAACTTGCAGGTAAGGAATTAAAAATTAATTATATGCTGATCTCATCACTCTTACTAATGGAATAATATGGAAATCTGTGACGTGGGAAAGGTTAGCAGTAGATTTCACAGAAAAATAGCTTAGGGTAAGTTTCTGTTTTTAACTTGAATAAAATACCCCAATAGATTATAAAACATAAGCATAAAACTTAAAAAAATTGTAATAGCCTTTATGTGCCAGTTCTACAGAATAGTACACTATCCTGGCTTGGAAGCTAAAGGAATGCAGTCATTCAAAAAGGTAAACTTGCAAAACATAAATGTTATATATGAGGGGCTTCAACATGTTCTCAGAAATATAGAAATAAGAGATAATGGAATTACTCTATAAACTATGAAGTCATGTATATGAATATCTGTGCATATGTGTTGTGTGTACATGCACACATGAGTGTGTTTGAATATGTATGAGGAGGCTTCAAAATTTCGTAGAAAATAGAATTAAAAGATAATGAAATATTTCATGAAGTTTTTGAAGAACCTTCTACACACACACACACAGGTAAGTCAAAATGTGAACCTACTACTTTTTTTGCAAATCTTCCATCTTCTATATATATACACTTTTGAAGATATGTAAATCTATAATTTTAAAGGTGTTTCTATCTCTTTCACTCTTGTCCAAATAATTCTGTGCTTTTTGATATATACCATATGAAAATAGCATTTTGGAATTCAAATTCTGCTCCTTTTAAATATGCTTTGGTTTGAAAGGGAAAAAAGAAGTCTAAAATTGGGCTCATTGACAAGGTGTAAAAGAAATTCTTGACTCAACCCTGCCTTTTCTTGCCAATAAAATCTTCCTAAAAGTTCTTCATAAAAAAACTGTCATGTGTGCTTGAAGAAAATCTATCAAGACCTCTCCTTTTTGGATCCCCAAAGTCAGTTGCCATGACTCTTTGAGCTGACCTCTCGGCCATGAATTTCCTTGGCCCAACAGATCACCTCAAATGCCACAGAGCCTTACTCACATAAGTCAAAAAGACACCCCCATTTAAGATTTGTTCCACAAAGCCATCTGAATTAACTTCAATCATAATTAAAAAGACTGATGGAAAGATCAACTCTTCTAGGTCGCTGATGGTTAGACAGTGTTTGGGCACTTCTTGAGGCCCAAGCTGGCTGATGCCAGAATATTCACTTCACATTGACAATGTCTGACCTTGTGAGACCCCAACTTCATACCTGTTGCTGGACTCCAACCCATTTCTTCATTCATTAAGAATGATAGTCTTGCCAGTGTTGTATCAATTTTAATGTCCCTAGTCTTCCTACGCGTAGAAGCAGAACATTGTCTGATTTAGTGCTAGAAGATGAACCCCTTGGGTCAAAAGGTACTCAACATATGATCCAGTCAGAGATTCCATCTCAAAGTAGGGTCAGCCATAATGACATGGATGAAGTAAAGCCATTTACTGGCAGACACAAAATAAAATTAGAAGAAAGAGCTGCAAACATCTACTAATAATTGGATTTTGGTCAATTCAGGACCAATGGTGAGAGTGGTGATACTGGGAGGGTGGAGGGAAGGGGAAGTAGAAAGGGGGAACCAATTGCAGGGATCTGCATATAGCCTCCTCCCTGTGGTATGGACAACATGGAAGTGGGTCAAGGGACACATTGGACAGTGCACAATATGACAAAATAATTGCAATTTGTAAATTTTTAAGGGTTCATGGGGGAGTTATGGGAAGGGTATATGGAGAGCTGATACCTGTGACCCAAACAGAAGGAGACTGTTTTGAGAATGACGACGTCAACAAATGTGTAAATGTGGTCTCAGAAGGAAATGGTCAATTTTCCACCTTTGAAAAAGGTGGGGTACAATAAAGGACCAATTATACTGAAAGAAGAAATCCAAGCTGCACGGAAAGCATTAGTCGGAAACTAACCATGTTGCAGCAATAGATCAATAACCAGTGCAAACGTTTCAGCAAGCTGATGAAGCATGAGAAGCCCTCACTTACTTATGCCAAGAAATTTGTGAGATAGCTCTTTGGCCAGATGACTAGAAGAGATGCGTATTTGTCCTGATTTAAAAGAAAGGTAACCCAATAGAATGTGCAAATTATAGAACATCACGGATATCACATCCAAGTCAAGTTTCTCTAAAGATCATTCAACACCAAGTCAACCATTACAGAAGTACATTAGCGGAGAGCTGCCAGAGGTTCCAGCTTGATTCGGAAGAGGGATTTTGAAGGAAAGCAGGGAATACAAGCTGCTGTCTTGTGTTTCATTGACTAAGCCAGCGCATTCCATGGTGTGGATCTTAACAAATTATGGATAACAGTTATGGAGGATTCCAGACTGCTTCATGGTGATGCTCACAATACACCTGTTCATTATTCCAGGGTAATACGTGCCATCCTAGTAGAATGTTATCTAGCCCTATCAACCTTCAGCCCTGGTCTTGTCTCTTCATTCTTCTTTTTTATCCCCCAAACTCAAAAAGCACTGAAACAGAACACAATCTGAGTTTCAAAACTATTGTTTTGATGTGGTACGATATTTTCAATTGCCTCAGACACAAGTGAAAATTGGAAATTGAAAAAGAAGACCACAGGAAAATTGATTCATTTGAAATATGTCTGCGGCCAAGGAGATTAAAAGAATCAGGGACTGTCAAAAGAACTAACAGATCTGCCTTAGAAGAAGTAAAACCAGAATGCTTCTTAGAGGCAATGATGGGAAGACTTCATCTCATGTACTTTGGTCATGTTATAAGGAGAGACTAGTGCCTAGAAAAGGACATCGTGCTTGGGAAAGCAGAAGGGTGGCAAAAAAGAGCAAAGCCTTAATGAGATGAATTGACACCGTGGCTTCAGCAATGGGTTCAACCATGAGCGCAATTCTGATGATGGGGTTGGGCTGGGCACTATTTTGTTCTGTTGTAAATAGGTTTGTTATGAGTCAGAGCTGAGTCGATGGCTCCTAAGAAGAACAAGAGCCGGACAGACTAATGTTCGTGTGTGTTCATCAAGGCAAGAAGGCAGAGATGACAGGGAGCACTAAATGTGGACAAATTCTGCACAGCACAAAGTTCAAATACGTGTTTGAGCATGTGTCGATAGGTACAGGGGAGTATCACTATAAACATAGCTAAGTATCTATTTTTTAAATAATCAAATTGATCCCAACTCATCGCAGCCCAATTTTGGGGTTCTGAAGCTGTAACTCTTTCCTGGAATAGTAAAGTTTCTCCCAGGTGTGTTTGAACCAACATAACTAGTTAGCACTCCGATGCTTGCGGAGAAGTACCAGCAGGCCGCTTAAGTAGGTGTACAAACTTAAGAGTGCAGGCACAGACACACACAAAAATGAAGGGGAATTTTCATTTATTTAATTGACAAGGGTGACATGAGGGATTTCAAAGTTTAGTAGCATAGTTTCATGGACCACCTCAGTCAATTGGCCTACTGGCTCACAAAACCCCTCCTAGTGAAGTGAATCATGTCTGGGATATTAAAAGATTGTGAGCAGTCATTTAAAATACAGCTGTCTGCTAAGAGCAAAACAATAAGAAGGTGAGCAAAAGCTCAAAGAAGAAACAAACCACATGAATCCAGTCTCATCTACCACACAACCTGAAGAACTCCATGCTGTCCAGCTGCCGCCACAGAGCAGGGTCAGAATAGATGCTCCTGGATAGGACAGGTGAAAGATGTGGAGAACACACATTCTTAAAAATGAAACAGAACAAAACAAAAACAGCCCGGCAAACTGGATCAGTGTACAGAAGAGTCCTTGAGACCAGGACTTTGAAACATTCTTTAGACTTAGGACCAAGCCTAGGTTTGAGATTACTTTTTAGGGAAATAGACACGTGCCATGAAAGATAATATTATTTTTTTAAATTGGCGCTCTACTGCATAACCATCTGCATGCGAAAAGTCACTATTGCTCAGCAAGAAAGACGAGAAGATAAAAGGACAGGGAAATTAGAGTACTGGAAATGAAATAAACAGAACAAAAAGGCATTTTTGACACATGATGCTTTTTATAACTAACATTGTTGACTACTTTGTGTGGAATTGTCAAATGATTTATAAACTTTCACCAAAACCTCAATAATATATACCAAGAGCAGAGAAAAGGATATCATTAAATGGAACCTAGTGCAGAACAGTTTCTTTATGTGAGACTATCAACAGGAAAACATCATCTATATTAACTTTAAAATTACATATAAAATATTCAAAGTTGGTTTTTGTTTTTAATTTCTTTAACTCATTCTTACTTGAATATCAGGCTATTTAACATTTAGTTCAAGATTGATGTGCATGGACTTTGTGAACTTGAGAAAAATGTCAAAATGCAGGTTTTGATGCTGTCAACAATTAGAGTACTATTTTAATAATTGGTTCAGTTTAGACAGCAAGTTAGTGATTATTTTCTTGACAAAACTAGTGCTTGAAAATAATACCATCTCCTGAACACAGCTTCTCTTTAATCAACCGATATGAATTGGTTGATTATTAATATCAATATTAATAATTAATATTATCAATAGGGCCAATATTAATAGGGCCATTCTGTGAAAAGTCAAAAACACAAACACTCCTCAAAAATAACTGCACACACACCTTCCAAAGATTGGTGGGCTGACTTTAAAAGTTTAGAACCTTAGCTTTATGTTAAAACTCCATCAACTAGCAAAACACGATTCACAAAGAGCAGCACCTGGAAGAAAGAGAGAAGGTTGTGTCTTTTTGTTTTTGTGGGCATCCCTGCCTCTGGTGGTCGTGGGCGCTACTCCTGAGAATTGCCGCTGTATTTGAACCGCCGAGCCCGCGAGCTGCAGTCCCGCACTCAACCACTTACGCCACCGGGGCTCAGCCCAAAGAGAGGACATTGAATCATGGTGTGCATCCTAGTGAACTCACTTCAAGCAAGAGTGTGGAGGGATTCTCATTACTGGGTAGCTCATTTCACGTACTTGTTCCTTCATCTGTTCAGTAAGCACTGATCGACCCGCCTACTGCTTCATGATCAAGGTTGTGGACACTGCAGTTTTAAAAAATGAACAGACGAGCACTTGGGGCTCATAGTGTAGTCAGAGAACATCTCCAGAGACTTATGGGAACTCCAGGCAGAATGAAAGTAGTACTTCAGAAGATGGAGAGTCCAGGAAAGCTGTCTCTAGGCGCTAATAGTTGGACTATATTTTAAAGAATAAGTAGAAATTTCCCTGACGTGCCTTTCCCCAGCTGTCAATTTCTCACCGTTCCCCTATCTGCATTTGAAAACAGAGATATTTGGAATATTAAAAAGATGGATCCTATGCCAACAACCGAAGTTAAGAGACTTTTGGCTGGAAATGTACTAGAACAGGTGAGAAAATCTGTAATGCTTAAAAACAGATTTTATACTACGAAAATTGGAATCAGATGAAACAATATGGAAAGCAAGATGAATAAGAGAAAGGCCTGTTCTGTGTTTCTGAGTAGATTTTGAATTTTTTGTTCCAGAACTACTTCTTAAACATTATTAATAATTCTGCAGGCATTGCACAGGTCTGGGAACATTGCCAGCAATTCAGGGCATGAAACTATGAATATCTTCAGCATGGCTTTTTAATCATTCCAGTTCTGAAATTGACTTTCCACAGACTGCCCATATTAGTCTCCAGTAATTCACATGAGTCGATTAAGGAAAGAAAAAGTTTTCAGGTGTTGGCATTGTTCTCAAGGGCCAACTCTTTTCAAAGAAATTTAATCATTAAATTCAATCATTAAAATTTGTAAAAACTTAAATGATAATCAAAATAATACTCACAATGTTGGTAGCTTCAGGACTTGCATTTTGATTTTTTAACCCAAAGAGCATCTATGCACATTTTAAGTAAGTACTATTTTATTTCATGTCATTTTTAATTCCATGTTATCTGAGACCAAATTTATGTAACTTTATTGAGAATTCCTCAGGACTGCATCTTTGCAAAGCTGAGTCTTTTTAAAAGTGACATGAGAGTCTGTTAACAATAAATATTGCTCATGTACTTTTAAAGTTTCTCTTGAAAGAGAAGTTTCTCTTTATTTTCAAAGATAGGATAATTACTGTGGCTTGTTGCATAAGTTCCAGGAGGAACTCTTCATGTACAAGTTATTTTTATGACATCATTTGGACACAGAACGGGAAGGAAGTGGTTAGAATGGAATTGGATCCCATTCAGGCACACCAAAGAGGTGGAGGGAGCATTGCAGAAGAGTGAGGAGAGAGAAGTAGCAGTAAACATAACAAATAATACAAAAATATGGGCACACAATTTCTTTATATATAAAAGGAGAGGGAAAATTTAAACCCTGGGTGTGAGTACATTTTGAGGGGAAGGTGGCAAAAGAAGCCCAAATACTGTAATTAATTACTTCTAAAAGAGAAACTCTCATTTCTCAATACCACCCCCAATGTATGTTGTAACACAAACCTTTACTTTAGCAAACCACACTGGTGTAGCAATGATTTTGTCTGGACTCATTGAGGTCATCTTTTGATATACCGTCATGAACATATTATATCAAAAGAACTTGCGTTAGTTGCGTTGATTTCTTTCACCACCATTTCCCGGGAAATCTTGCAATATCTCCCTTTTCCACTCCCAACTGCCATTTCTCTGGAGCATTCTATTCATTACTAAATGCTGCACAAGGAGAGCAGCATTAAGTGGCAAACACTAAAATGATGTCTTTTTTCCATCTATCATAGCATTTTAAAGCATGTGTAACAGATTGTTAAAAAAAAGTAATGCAATATATGCATATTTTCCTAACCAAATACTGCCTATAGACAACTTACATAAAGTAATCTTCCATCAAAAATAAAGTGAAATGCTTGACATGAAGTAGAAGGGAGTACCCCACCTCCCCCCAAAAAAAGGTAGTACACATATTTCCTACTACGTGAGCAACTCTCACTGAGTTAGTATACCCAGTGGCTCTCCTGGGAAGATTCTCTCCGGCCAGTCAAATATTTCCTTAAAGCAGCTTCACTCAAACCTTGTATGTCTATGATGACCCATTTAATAATTAATTTCACAACCATATGCTGTGAAATTTTGTTTCCTGCTCTAGAAAAATGTTGCAGAAACTGTTGTGGTGTTGAACACAGCTTACAAGGACAGCTTTATAGAAAAAAAACTCAAATGTATGAATGATTTTCTCCTTTTAAAAAAAGTGAAATATTGATTAATGAAAAACCTGGCTCTGAATGTCCTTCAACTTCCCTAACATCTGAAACTGTCCATAAAATTAATGCAATTGTGCTTAGACCTAACAACAGACCTTTGAAGAGATAGGGAAGTAATCTTGACTACCTTGGAGATTGGTTCAGTGAATTGTAAAGGAAGATTTGAGAATGAGAAAGGTTGCTGAGAAATTTTTGCCTCATGTTCTGACTGAAAAGCAAAAGGAGCACCAAATGGAAACATGCCATTTTTATCCCCCCAAAGTCACTACTGGTAACGAGACATGGTGCTATTCTTATGACCCCAAAAGCAAACATCAATTAAGCCAATGGATTATACCATTGTCAGCTCACCCCACAAAGCTTGTCAAGAGAAATTAAAGACCAAGATAATGCTCACTTTTTTTTTATGTTAGAGGTATATTGCATTTGGAGTTCATTCTTCCAGGTCAGATAGTTTTCAAGTATTCTATTTAAAGGTTCTGAAAGGATTGCATAACATTGTGTGGCAAAAAAGGCCTGCTTTCTGGCAGACGGGGGACTGGTTTTGCCACCAAGGTAATGCACTTGCTCATGCAGTCATCTCAGTGCTTCAGTTTTTGTCAAAAAATAGCATCCCTTGTAGCCCCACACATCTGACTCACATGACCTTACTTGTGACTTCTTTTTTGTTTCCATGAATAAAGAATGAAGAGGGGCATGAATGGACAGCGATTTGACAGTGCAGGAAGAGTGAGGAAGAAAATGGCAGCCAGCCAGTATGAAAAATGCTTCCAAGAATAGAATCACAGATTTGACAAATGTACTAAATGTAATGGGGAATACTTTGCAGATGATAAGGGTTAGTTTTGTAAAGAAAAAAAAATGAAGTACATAACTTTGAAAACATTTCTAGCCTTTTGGGATACCCCCTATGTTATAATGAATTTTGATTTCTGGAAAATCAACCAAATTTAGCCTCTGCTTAACAATTAGTACAGCTATACTTCTTCTGATAATAAGTATTTTTCCTCTAAAAATCTGAACTTAAGCAATCTAAATCCAATTTATATATTTTTGTTAAAAACACTTCTGATGACTCATCAACACAGATGTGTGTTGTCCAGCATGAATGAGAGTAAGGATTTAATACATCTTTGACTCCCTGTTTTCTACTTCCCCTTTTATCTTTAAGTACTTAAAGTCACCACTCAAAATTAAAGCCTAATTTTAAATTTATAGTACTGTTAGCAAGTGGTAGCTTACTGTCAGTTAAATTTGAGTATATTCTTGTATGGATAAGAATGAATCACTTTCCTTCAAGACTGTGCATTCTTGCAACAACATAAAAATATAATCCTGAAAATAATTGATTTAGTCAGAAGGAAAAAGGGAAAGAGTACATACATTTTAAAGGCTTTTTGCTTTGGATATTTTTAAACATATATTGGTATTTATTTTCCACATGGATGTCTTAAATTAAGACAGAATTATCACTTCCATATGTGTCTGTAGTATTTCTAAAATAATATTTTTTGGTTTTTTTTGTTTTGGGTTTTTTTGGGGGGTGGAACATCACTGCCCTCTGGTTGGAGTAGGAGGCCCCACCTTGCTTCTGGAGAGCTGCTGCTGGATTTGAACCGCCAACCCAGTGGGCCACAATCCCGCACACGACCACTAAGCCACCAGGACTCAGCCCTCTAAAATAATATTTTAAGGTGCCTGAAAGAGGCTCATTTCAGAAAACAATAGTGAGCCTGAGTTCATGAAATGCTCCAGGGTACTGAGCATTAGGGAGGTGACTGATCTTCTCTCTGCCTCTACAAGTGATCTGACATGTAACCTCCAGGAACGTATTTTGTCCTTTCCCCTCTGAACTGGTGAAACATTTTTAAAAGCTGTGAATCCAAATACTAGTGTGAAATAATGTTGCCAGTTTATAAAACCCTGTTCTATGAAGCAGTTTTTAAAAGCAATAACCATTAGTCGCATGGGAACAATTCACATATGATTGCTGGCCATCCTCACTAATAAAAATGGCCCTTTCACTTCTCCAAAACCTTATTTAAATATGCTGGACTATCCATTCATATGAATGTAAGCAATTCTTTTTACCAAGCCAATCAAACTAATGTGATGTGAGACAAAGATGGCAACTTCCATATATTTTCTCTGAAGGCTACTTTAAATTATCTTTGTGCTTAATTTGGTATGTCCATTGAAAATACGTATCTGATCACTGGACTAGTCCCTCTTCTCTCTTAAGAGCAGTTAATGTCGTTGCTCTTGGCTGCCACAAAGTGGCAGTGTGCCCACTAACTTCTCCACCCATAGACCCAATGTTGGTCCTCACAATGAACTACCCCACAATGTAAAATACCTGATAGATAAAATATGTGACATTGGTGACATTTCAACTTCAGATAAATATCAGCATATATGTCCTGCAAATGTATGTGCTGTCAATCTAACATTGTATTTTTATTTGTAAAATCTAGCAACCTTACAAGAAATGTTTGATACTTGTAAACGTGCAACTTTTAAAGTTGAAATATTACTACTTTCAATATTTTCTTCTGTTAGCTACACATATTGATTTATAGAAACTCCTTAAAAGAAGCTATATTTTCCCTCTCAATCTGACTTCCCTTTACCAAAGAATAATAGATGTATATTTTTAGTCTTTCACAAAAATGCATGTCTGTGAAAGTTGATCTATCAGGATAAGTTCAGTTCCAGGCTTAAAAAAACACCTAAGAATGATCTTTTCAGGGACTCCACTGTCTGGTCTTTAAGTGAGTTTTATTCTATACTGTCTCCCTCTCTGTCTAAGGCTTTTGCTTGTGATTCCATTCAGATTCATCAATGCTAGGAGCTATTTCAGCGGGCTCTAGAGCTTGAAGAGGCCTAGGTTTGTGTGGTCCCCTTGCCCTTTTGACTAATTGTTTCTTTTGAGTCTTTGATTTTCATCATTCTTCTTTGTTCCCAAAAGGGAAAGACTATCCGTGTCATCTTAGATGGATATTTGCAAACTCTTAAGACCCCAATCATGATTCCCCAAAGAAAGATGTCTAACATTGTCTTTATGCCCATTACCTTATGTACTTGGGTATAAGCCAATCCAAAAAACTCATCACAGGTCCCTCTGTAGTCCTAAGTCTCCAAGCCCGGTGACATACTCCCTTATGGTATTTAATGATGACTAAGCAATTTTCATAATTTTGTCACTATATGCTCTACTATATGTCATGTAAATATACACATTGGAATATATATATATATAGAAATATCCTCAGGCTGGGATTAAATGAATGAATAAAGGCTGAAAATAACAATATTTTATCTGTTAGTATTCAGTCGTTAATGGCATATAAAACAGTATGTTCTATAATCCAGTATCTCTTTTCAAAATTTTGACAATGCCAATGAAGTAGGCATGGCTTTTGCTTTCCAGTTTTATTGTATTAAAACTAAGAAAATTACTGATATGCCACTAATTTGAGTGACAAATGCATGATACTAAACTTAATGTTTTCTTTGATCTGGAAAGCATCATCTCTTTGTAAGTACTGTGTCTCACACAAAAGTTAATCCTGGTAGGAGAAAACATGAAAGCAGCAGTGTATAATATTAAAGGCCCCCTTTAAAGATTTGGATGCCAGTTTCTATAGAAGTAATTGCATAGCATTGTTCTTTTTTAAAATCAAATCAAATAAAACATTCTGAAGCTACAAGAAGAGAATAATTAGGAAGTGAGTCTAAGAATTGAAAAATTTAAAATTATATAATGGTGATATTGGTGCAATTCTGTGATTGTACCCATTAAAGGGTGAATTTTATGTTATAAAATTATACCTCAATGGAGACATTATAAAAAATAAAAGTATAAATATTCTCTGGCAAGCCTATATATATTAGGGATATAGTCATATTTACCTTCCTATTCCTGTTCAGCTTGCATACCTATCTATATATCCACTCACAGATTATTACTACTGCTATTGCAGAATTGCGCATATAATAGCATTTACATTTACTGCCTTTTATCATTGTTCGAATGTTTAACTAAAAACAGACAGACTTATAAAGTGAGCAATAGTATCAGAAACAGAAGAGAAGTGGAGTTATATTTTCTGGCAAAGCATTTGGTTTATAAACACTCTATGTGGTATATCTCTAGAAATTAACAAAAAGATAAGTAGAAGATAGGGCTTAAGTTTCCTTTTCTCTTTATTTTTAATAATTTTGTTGGGGGCTCTTATAACTCCTGTAAGAATCCATATATCAATCGTATCAAGCACAGTTGTGCATATGTTACCTTCATCCTTTTCAAAACATTTTCTTTATATTGAGCCCTTGAAATCAGCTCCTCTTTTTTTCCTTCCCTCCCTGCCTCCAACCTTCATGACCTCTTGATAAATTATTATTATTTTCATATCTTACACAGCTCTTTCCTTTCACCCACATTTCTCTTGTCCATCTCCCTTCAGGGGTAGGTTATATGCATTGATCATTATGATCAGTTTCCCTTTCTGTCCCTTCTCCCCCTACCCTCATGATATTACTACTTTCATTATTGTTCCTGAGGGGTTTATCTGTCCTGGATTCTGTGAGTTGAGAACTCTTATCTGTACCAGTGTCCATATTAGGGTCTAGCCATATTTCTGAGGTAGAACTGAGATCATGACCGTGGTGTGGAGGAAGGATTAAAGAACCAGAGGAATGTTATGTTTTGTCTATGCTATACTGCACCCTGGCCAGCTCTTTCATTTTTGTGACCCTTCTGTGAGGGGATGTCCAATTGTCTACAAATGTACTTTGGGTCTCAAATCTGACCCCTATCATTCACATTGATATGACTATTTGTTTGGGGTCTTCTGATGTCTGATACCTAATCTTGTTGACACATTATGATCACCCAGGCTAGTGTTTTTCTTCCATGTGGGCTTTGTTGTTCCCTGGTAGACAGCAGCTTGTTTAACTGTATGGGCTTAAGTTTTCTTATGGCAATGAAATGTCCTTGATAATAGCTAAACAAATGGAAATTTTGCTTTGGAATGGAGGAGGTCCAGGGAAGAATATGTGCATCTAATTCATGAATACAAAAAAAGTTATTCAAAATCACCAAAAATAGAGAGAACTTCAGAAAAGCAAATAATATTCAAATCTTTGTAAGCCTGGCTAAAGAATTAAGAAACAAAGTATTAAAAACAGCAAAAAGGGACTGAGCCCCTGTGGCATAAGTGGCTGAGTGGGGGACTGTGGCCCCGTGGGCTTGGCGGTTCAAATCCAGTGGTGGCTCTCAGGAGCAGCAGTAGGTAGCCTCCATGACCACCAGAGGCAGTGATGCCCACAAAAAAAAAAAGAAAAGAAAGAAAAGAAAAAGAAAAACAGAAAAAATATGTCACAGAGAAAGATCACATTTTCTCATCATATAATGATTCCTATAGATCAGGAAAAATAAAATGAATGCTGAATTGGAAGAGATATGGAAAGCTACATGTGAATCCAGAAATACAAATAAGGTTTAACATCTGCAGAGCTGGAAAGTCCCTGTCACATGTTGGGACCATCGAGTAGAACTGCACCTTGGAGTCTCCAAGGTTGGACATATTTTGGGAAACAGAGCACCATATTCTAAACTAAATCTACTGTGAGATGTTATTCTTCATCATGTAGCTAGGCATACAGCTGCACTTGTCACAATCCCTGCACTTGTCAAGCTTTTATTATAATTAAGAGACAAAAAACAAACAAATAAAGATACAGTACACAATACATGGTCATGACAAGGAAGAGGTAAGGCAGGAAAGTGGTAGTGGAGTGGGAGATTGTTCTTGTAAGTGATAATGAACCCTTCAAAGAAATTGTGGGGGAAAGGCCGAGAGAAAGAAGGAAGGGAGATGAAGGACCAAGGAGAGCAAATGACTTGGTTGAGGTGATTAGCTATGAAGGAGACCAAAGAATTAGGACAGTAACTAGCAGTGTTTTTTTAAAAAAAGTTTTTGCTATTATTTTTGGTTTGCTTTTATTTTGCATTACTTCTTATGCCATGAAAAATATTAATTGTGGCTGTGTGCTAAAGGGAAGCAAAAAGAAAACAATGTTCATGCAATAAAGAAGGAATTTAAAATCTGAGAGTATTTTTAGTACTTGTGCTAGTGCTAAGTTACAATAAGCAAATTCAGGGGCTGGGACCCATAGAAGTGACAAATTACTCTTTTGGGAAAAAAGGCAAAATGTAGAGAAGTTGGAAGAATGCCTGGTAGTAAGTTGAGGATTTCTTTCCTATTTACTTGTTTATTTGTTTGTCTGTTTTAGAAGAAGAAATAAGATGCCTGATCTTTAGGATTGAGTAACAATATTCTATATCTTATTCCAGGAGGAGGTGTTACAAACCAGGGAGAGAGGTAAAATCATTTTCTCTGTTAACTAACAATGCACCATGAAACATAGGTAGAAAGAATGTGATCTTGCAAGCAGGCCTGAAGATCCATTTAATATTTCTTGCCACTAATTGGTAGCAAAACCCATGGCTAGCTTTATTTAAGTCTTTATATGAAGACACTAAAAGTATGGAAAACTGAATTAAAGCAAGCATTTTTTACCCAATGTGTATGAGAGAAACAAAGACAAAAACAAGGGAGCCAGGTTATATGTGACAGAGTAAGTCAATGATTGCCTTCTGGACAATTCCAGGGCTTGGTGGGATATGTCCCTCAGTCCTTAAAAGGAATGAATGTGTCTGTCAGGAGCATAATCTTTATGGTAGTGATTTACTGATTTGGAAGTTTTTATAGGAGTTTGGAGGAACAGTGGTCCAGACATGGACATGATTTGGAAAGAGGGCACCCTTCCCATCTCCATGCCCAGTTAAAAAAACAGGGATGTAGAGGGAAAGTACTTTATGAAACTTTATGGAATGCCACATCACATTGAGTTGTAAAAGGCTCCGCGAAGAATTTCGGACTCAGAAACCATACAAAAACAATAACTAGAAATCAGGAATATAATAATATGTGGAAAAAAGATAACTCGATGAAAGAGTACAGAAGTAAAACTGAATCTATAAAAGAATCAGTGAAACAGAGCAGCTGTGGCAATAATAATAATTTTTTTGAGAAAGTGAACGTTAGATCAAATTTCATCACAAAAGAAAGCACGAGCATTCTAACACGATTAGAGGATCATTCCACCAAGAACATAAAAGAGCATACAACCAAAATAAGTATTTATGCATCCAGCAAAAGAACTCCAAAATACACAAATTCTAACTGCTTTGTTAAAGGAAATAGAGTTTCACATGATAGCTGGAGCTGTCCACATCACTTTCCGAGAGGAATAGAGAAAGAAAGGAGCTGCATAAATGTATGCGAGGTCTATGCTGCACAACTGACCAATGTGACCTTATAGACATAATCTGAACACTGCTTGCTCATCAGCAACATAGCATAGGCAAATAGTACAGTTGTTCTCAGCCTTTGGGCGGAGACCCCTTTGGGGGGTGTCAAACAATCCTTTCACAAGGGTCACCCAATACATAAGAGTAGCAAAATTGCAGTTATGAAGTAGCAACAAAAATAATTTTATGGTTTGGGGGGAGCACCAAAACATGGGGCACTGCATTTAAGGGTCACAGCGTTAGGAAAGTTGAGAACCACTGATATAGTGCACATTCTTTTTCTCAGAGCCTCTACAAGACAGGTGCTGAAAATAATAGATGATTTCTGCAAAGTGGCAGGTTATCAGATCAACAGTACAAAAATCAATTCTAACAAAGAGAACTCTGAAAAGAAAATTAAGAAAGCAATGCCACCCACAGTAGTCTTCAAATAGACAAAGTACTTTGGAGTAAGTCTACTTAGAGTTTATACGAAGAAAACAAAATGCAACTCCAATACACAAAAAAAGAGATCTTTATAAATGACATTTAACATTGTGAAAAATGACAATACTAACCAAAGCAACCACAAATGTAGTGCAATCTTTATCCAAGTTCCAATAACATTCTGTAATGAGAAGGAAAACCCAATCATCCACTTTATATGGGAAGGGAAAAAGTCTCAAATAGCAGAGTATTATTGAAAATCAGGCACAGAAACACTTGGAATAGGATCTAGACAAATGGAAGAGTTCAGACCTACACGGAGGATATAACAAGACCTTCACATTTTGGTGGCTTGTTTCATATAGGCTACTTTAATTTTGTATTGATAGTTATTGAACTTACGTAGGCATAGGGTGGAATGACGGGATTTGAAAGGCAAACAGCATAGTCCTTGGAGACATCTCATTCCACAGATGGACCACCATGTGGATAAACTTCATCTTCCAACTTCTAGGATGGCGACCCATGCCGGGTGTCACAAGAAGCGAGCATTGGTCTGTTTCCACTTAGAGGAAAGGAAAATGAAGAAAAATAAAGACTTAAGGGAACAAAGATGTCATAGGAATAATGATCCAGATGAAACAGAACTAATGGGTGCCCTGATAGCACAACTGATCATTTTGGCTCTGCCACAAGAGAAGGTCCCAGTTAGAATAGGTAAGAAAAGAAAAATATAACAAAATTCAAATTTTAAAAGTGCTTAGGAGAAATCCCTGAGATTACCACTTTGAGACCACCTTCTTAACTTGAAACTAAAGACACTCCCAGAAGATTCCTTTCAGCCAAATAATAGGAAAAACTATAAAATGAACACTAGCATCCATTCAGAATTTGCTCCTTAAAACAAGCAATCGGTGACCAAAAGGGAAACCATTGCCTAAAACCAAAGATGAGAAGGCAGGTGGGGAAGGAGAAAGCAGATCCATAAAAACAGAGACGCCGAGGGGAAATTGGGAGATTACTGACATTATAAGTAATAACCCAAAAATGTGTCAGAACTATTGAATAGCAATTAATTTAATATGTAAACTTTCACAAAAAGCACAATAATTTTTTTAAAAAAAAATCAGACTAGCAAATGAATGTTGAAAGGTAATAAATATTTTTCTTACCATTAGCTAACAGCATGACTCAAAAGAGATTTTCACAATAAAGAACTATTTTGCAAATGAAGTAGAAAAACCTTCCTTGGAAAATTAGTTGCAATTTCAGAAGCATTGAGTCATATGGACTAACAGAAAACAGGGGGCAGAAAAATACAGAATGTTTTTTCAAGTGATTTGGTAAATTGTGCCAGATCTCACCACAGTTTGAACAAGAAGGATCAACAAAATATCATTGATATAGGCCACATTTCTGAGCAAAAGTGAATTAGATAAAAATAAAAGGCCAGAGGAAAAAAACTGGCATAGACCTATAATTTTATGATTAATACTTTATTAAGTTTTTCTTTTAAATTATCTGACTTAAAAAACGGTTGTGTTCATATATAAGACATGTTCTCATGTCAGTAAAGGTATGGAGAACAAAGCTTAGTACCTCAGAATGAAACAGGCAGCTAGGTAACTTTGACACTGTCATTGCTCAATGTTTTACGCAGTTTAATTGGTCATCTCTTGTTTATTTTTGTGTAAAAGATTTGTAGCTATTGAACTCTTCTCCATGACATTTTCACGGAACACACATTTGAGGATTTATGTCATTACACTCATGGTAATATGTTCCTCAAGAAGACCACAAAATCTATTTCAGTCATTTCCTGTCTCCCAACAATGGGATGCGAAGGCATCCTTATGAGTGTGTATTTTGTGTTTTTGCCTTTTCCCAGGAAGAAATAGAGACAGTGACTCAATAAGTTGTGTTCATCCTCCCATTATTTCCTTCTTGGTTTTAATGCTTATTTGTAATAAATCGAGGTTGTTTGCTCAACTATCTAAGGCTACTAATTATTTAAGAACAGACCTTGTCCATCCTGTGCTGTTTACACAGTCCAATTATATTAAATGTCACAATAGTTATCATCCATTAAAGGAAACTTTGAAGACTATTTTCCCCTCTTTTCTATTTATTTCTGCCATCATTTTTTAAAAAGAGATTTCTCTTAGACTGATGAAAGCCTGAAGCTCATACATTCAAAATATAGTCATGAAAATCCTCAACTATTCAATTAAAGTGGAAGAAATAACAACCCGGGGACTCTGCGAAAAGACTGGTGAATTATGTGAACCTGTAACTAACTTCAGCATTTTATCTAAGGTACAAAAATATCTAGAAATTAGCACACCTCTTTTAATTTTGATAGGCAGTTGCAGAGTCACAAGCAGTGGTAGGAAATAATACAGGGAGATGGCCTGCATGCTTTACCGAATTCCCCTTCAATGATAACCTGGGGCATCCCCCAAAATTCCTCACCAGAAAGTCTATTTGGTCTCACAGCGACAATCTGAGACCATGTAACATGTTCCCTGTGGGTTTTGTTGTGCAGTGTACAAGAATGTACATAAGTAAGACACCACCCTCCCTCCATCTGAGTGGCTGGTGGTTTCCGATGCTGCCTTGTGGTTAGCAGCCCGACACAGACCCTAGACATCATAGGGCTCCTACTTTGTGACCCTGCAGATATCCGCATTTTATTTGTAATGTATGTGTGCACTATTGTTAGGCACTATTGTTAGGCACTATTATATTGTCTGTGTAGGTCTGTTTCTCTAGTCAAGACACTCTGAACAATGGTCCCCACAAGGATTTCTGACATGGCCCTTCGTGTCCTCACATATACTGACTGTCATCCACCTCCTAGAACAAATCATCCACCCTGATTTAGAACTGTTGAAAACATAAATCTCTATTTTAATGTTGTTCTTCTGAAAATGAAAATATACTCCGATGTCGGGAAGGTGACCTGATACTTCCATGTTCCCGTCATCCCACAGAAACATTAAAACATAAGTGGAAAGAGCCAGGAATAATTTTAGGACTTTG
Organism: Nesogale talazaci; assembly: GCA_004026705.1. Lineage (NCBI taxonomy): Eukaryota > Metazoa > Chordata > Mammalia > Afrosoricida > Tenrecidae > Nesogale > Nesogale talazaci. The sequence continues at coordinate 89,552 of PVJH01003833.1, read as the reverse complement.
GGAAACAAAGGGAGTACTGAATCAAGAAAAAGGCACCTGCAAAACAGGAGAAAAGCTTTGAGGAGAGGGAGATGTTGTTTTGTTTTGTTTTTGTTTTGTTCTGTTTTGTCTTACTTGCCAGTGTCTCCACGGGCTCCCTTAGCTCAATGGCTACATTGAAGCTTCCTAGGGTGTGTGTGACTGCTTGTTGCTGGCTCCAAGGGGAGCTCTCTCTGGGATGACTAAGATAAAATATCCATCTTGGAATTCACTCATGATGGGAAGACAGCAAGTATTGCTCCAAATAAGTAAACAAAGACTAAAGTGAATAACCAGACATAGTTGTCTGGGGCACCATGTTACAATTGAGATAGGCAATAGGCAAGCTAAGGCCTGGCGGAGAATTCTGGGGGTGAGGGGGAGGTGGAGATGAGGGTCAGGAGGGGTCTTAATTCATCAAAGCACAGGTGTATATGAGGGAATTTAGAAAGCCATACTCAGAAACTCCCTAAAACCGCTAATGCCGCACCACAATTTGATCTCCAGATTTAGTTCAAATCTAAATGAAGACTTCAAGAAATGCACCATGGCAGAATCAATTTTTAAAAACCAAGTAAGGTTTTTTTTGTTGTTTGCTTGCATTTGTGTCATCGAGGTTTTTGTTTATTTTTAACTCTTGGCATTCAAGAAAACTTCGGACAAGACACAAACTTTTTGCAATCTGAGAGAGAGAGATTGAAAGCAGATAGAGACTGTCTTTCCAACCCTTGTGAAAAGGAAGATTGAACAGTTGGCTAAACCGTAGTTAAAAACAAACAGTTCAAAAAAACTTTGTTTAAACCCAATGTTTTAATTATCTGGCACTGCTATTCCAGAATGACCACAAACAGATAGCTTTAACAAACATGAATTCATTATTTTACAGTGTGGGATGCAAAAGTCCAAATGAGGAAAATTGTTCTCTTTCTCAGCTCTGGGGGAAGATCCTTGGCTCTTGAGCTTCTGTTTCCAGTTCTTTGGGTGTGGCCTCAATTTTCCCCAATCTCTGCCTCTCTTGCTTGCTTGATTTCAAATAGATGATAGATAGGTAGATAGGTGACAGATAGATAGATGATAGATAGATAAATAGATAGATAGTAGATAGATAGAACAGTGTTTTATATGTTCATGGAAGTAAAAGAATTAGACAAAAAATATTAAATTGAATCCGGAAAATTATGTAAGAACAAAATGGGAATAATACAAAAATAGAATTTTTTAAAGAGGCTGGGCAGCCACGGGTGGGGTGAGGCTGGACAGTCAGTTCCTGTGGCACCAAGCCAGACAGTAGGTCCAGGCTAGTCAGGCTGCCAGGCTGCTGACCGTGTGGTGGCTGGCTGTGTGTGCTGGGGGCAAGAGGGAAGGCCGGTTGGCCTTCAGCTAGGGACTGATCGCTGGGTGCCTGGCTTCTGGGCCTGACCCTGCCTCCCTTTTCTGTGGTCACTCTTGAGTCCCTAGTATGCACAGGGTGGTTCCACCCACTGAGTGTTCCACCATCTCCTTCCAGTCTATAGCCCTCTGATCTTTCTTTTATGCTGATATTTTCCTGGCTGTTGTAGTTGGACCGCCTGTATTTGTATTCAGCCGACCGTCTTACCCTGGAAGTGTCCTAAATGTTCTTTATCCCTCTTTTCTTTTTCTTCTCTTCTGAGAAGAGGTTATGCTCCCCAAATTCCTGAGGCTTTATTCACTTTCTTCATAAGTCATAGTTTTGCTTCTCAGACTAGATCATTCAAATTGTCCTCTATGAAAGTGTGCAGAATATTTGTCTGTTTTCTCAAGTGTGTCTGGGAGTATTTTCATTTTATTTTTATCTTCAGCAATATAATTGTTTGAAACAAGAAAGAAAATGTTGAGAAAATGTCAATACTCTGCAAAGCAATCTATAAATACAAGGTCATTCTGATTTAGACTCCAATTTTCTTCTTTAAAACGTGGAAAAAATGATTTCTACCTTTATATGTGGAGAACAGAGACCCAAGATGAGCAAAAAAATTCTTTAAAATAGCAAAGTAGGAGACTCTTTGCTCAAATCTATTACACAGCCACATTTTAAAGCCTGGCAATGACAGATACACACACACAAAAAGAAACAGAGAACCCAGAGATCAACTCAACAACCTACTGCCAACTACTCTTCAACAAAAGGCCAAAGATCATGTTGGGACAGACATAGTCTCTTTAACAAATGGAGCAAAATTGAATTTTCATCTGTAGAAGAATGACACAGGGCTTGTACTTCAATGCATACATAAAAATGAGTTAGGACAAATTCAAGAACTAAATGTAAAAAGCAGTTATAAAGAACATCAATGAGGAAATAGGGCAGAATCACACTGTCAAATATAACCAAGAAACCACACACAAGAGATGACAAAATAAATATCTAAAATGTATGAAAATTAAGACGGTTATATACATCAAAATATTTCATCAAAAAAGTAAAGCAAGGGGACTTGGGACGGAAAAAAAAGAAAGAGTAAAGAGAACCCAGAGTTGGGGAAGAGGACCGGGGTATAACAACAGTGACACATGGCAAAGAAATTCATCTCTAAAGTCTATTGAGAACTGCAACACCTCACTAAGAAAAAGTTGAACAACAGATTTTAAAAATGGATAAAAGAGTTGAACAGACAGTTCATCAAAAATAACATAATTGGCCAACAAAGAAAGGAATTTGGACAATCACTAGCCATCTTAGAGATGAAAATCAAAGCAAAAATGAGATACCACCTTACACAAGTGATGATAGCCAAGTTCAATAAAATAGAAAATAACAAATGGTGTGGAGGCAACAGAGTTTAGAACCATCGTACATTGCTAGTGGGGACTGTAAATGTGTAGAACCGCTGTGCAAAGGGATATGGCGCCACCTAAAATCATTGAACATAGTAAGTTGATGTGATTCAGCATGCCTTGGGCTAGGTTTATAACTTAAAACAATAAGAATCAAAGCATGAACAGAGCACACCCATGTTCATTGTAGTGCTAGTCACAATAGTAAGAAGACGGAAACAACCTGAATGCCTATCAGAAGAAGAATGAATAAACAAACTGATACATGCAAATGATGGAATTCTCTGCATAGCTAAAAAAGACATGAGACCTTGAAGTACCTCATATCTTGGATGGATCTAGAAAACATTATGCTGAGTGAAATTCTCCAATAACAAAAGAACAGATATTATTTGAGATCACTGCTATAAAAAAAAGGAAAAATGAGATAAATATTTTCATGCTGAAGGAAACAGATTTTGGAAATTGTCAAGAAGAGAGAGGGGGAAGAAAATGAGGCAATAACTTTGGCTTCTATTAATTTTAGTGAAGTAGAAAATAAAAACCCACAATCTGGAGAAAAGAAATCAAAAAGTGATGCAAGAGTAAATTGCTGGAAATGGTGACTAATAGTTGAAACTGTTGAACACAAAATTGATGAGCTGAAATATAAATATCCACATTTTCCACAATTGAAAATTTGTAAGAGAGAAAGAAGCTGTTTAAAGAAAGATATTGCCTACATATTTAAATGGAACAGATTTAAAGTAGGATAAACTCAAATCTAATTACAAGTGAATTGTCTAACAAAAACTTCTTGAAATCAGCAAGAGAAGCTACTTGTAAGAGAAAGGAGATCTTCAGTATGAAGAGCAGTTAGTCTATACTGAGAAACAATGGAGGGGAGGAAGAAGTGAGACAACAGGGAATGTTCTAACAGGAAAATAAAAACACTATTCATTTTGAATTACAAACATATAAATTCAGGATTTCAATATAATCCTCTTGATGACAATAAAGAAACTATCAGGAGTATTCAAAAGAAAATGAGCAGGAATAAAAATAATTCACAGCAAAATGACCAATGGAACATAGATGATACACATGGACTTCAACAAGTTCAAGGAAAAGTCACTGTTTAACAACCTTTGACGCTCCCTTACCTAAGTGGGAAGTATTAGAAGAAATGAGGAATAAGGGGAGATATAAGGCAACTAGGAAATAAATGGAAAATATAAAAATGTGTTTTTTCCAGACACTACATTAAATGTAAATAAATTAGATTCTCCAATAAAAATTCAGAGAATAGGTAAATGGATTTATTTTCTTATTGTCACTATATGATGATGGTAAGGAGATGTGGATTAGACCTAAGGATACAAACAGACTGAAAATAAGAGGATGAAAAAGAAAGATATTCCTTTCTGACACTGACGACCTCTTCAGCCATCATGCCTCTCACAATGGACCTCTTCCATCCCTCTCCCAAAGAGGAGAAGCAGAAATACATGGGGAAGAGTCTGGTGCAGAGACCCAACTCCTCCTTCATGGATGTCAAGTGCCCAGGCTGCTGTAAAGCCAACAATGTCTTCAGGCAGGCACAAACAGTAGTTTTTTATGCTGATTGTTCGTCCGTCCTCTGCCAGCCTACAGGAGGAAAAGCAAGGCTTACAGAAGGATGTTCCTTCAGACTGAAGAAGCACTCAAAGACCCTGAGGGAATATGTGTGGGAAGGCATTCTAATAAACCCATTTTGAGTAAAAAGGAAAAAGAAAGAAAAATAGTCAATGCAAAGAGCAATGGAAAGAAAATGGGGATATGCATACGAATATCCTTCAAGATGGAATAAAAATAATGTTGAGACATAAAAAATATGTTGTCTGATGGATCATTTCAGCCAGAAAATATAAGTAAATATATACACACTTAAAAAAATTTAAAAACATATATGCATACACCTAAAATCAGAGTCCTAAAATATATTAAAACTATTGCCAGAACTGAAGAGAAGAAACTCTATAACAATGACTGGGCACAGTTAGAGACTTTAAATATTTTTTTTAACATGAATAGATCACGATGACAGAAATGTAGTGAGAAAATAGAAGATATTAAAAATACAATTAAGCCAATCATTTCCGGACCTAGCACAAGATCAAAACCAATGGATTGTAGGAAGAAATCCACACTGTACTGAATACATTGACACAAACAAGGCCCCTTGAATTGACAGGATATCAATTGAGATGTTTCAACAAAAGTATCTAATACTAGAACTATTCACTCATCTATGTCAAGAAATTTGGAGGACAACTTTCTGGGCATCCAACTGGAAAAAGCCATTACTTTTGCTATTCCAAAGAAATGAATGTAAAAGTTATCAAACAATAGTATTCAAATCAATCATAAATAAATTAATTCTGTATTTAATTTTAACACAATTGTATCAGTGCATTGATGGTGAACTGCCTGGAATAGGAGTTAGATTTAGAAAAGGATGTGGAATAAATGGTATCATGCTGGTATTAGAGAGATCTTGTCTCAAAGAGGAAAATACCAGAAAGAAGTTTACCTCGGTTAATTAATTGCCATATTTTAGGGACAATACGACACATACAGTTTTTAGAGCAGGAAAACAATAAAAAATATGCTTAACCAAATAGTACCACTATATTAAAATGTTTGGGGGTACCACACCTTTGAACCATATGACACATCCTAATTTCCCCCCTATTTTGGGAGGTGCAGCTTATGGTCCAAAAAATATGGACCAAAAATAGAACACATTGAACAGAGTAGGTCATAGCACATTAAGGATAACATTGTAAAGAATAAGAATTCCAAAATATTTAATTATGCTCAAGTGGAACATAGACCCAGAGAGAGAGAAAATAAGTTGGGTTTAAAATTAGAAAATGAGTGTACAGGGTTAAATCCTTATCAGAAAATCAAACAAAATGATTTTGGAAGAAACTAACTAGAATAAACAGCAGCTGTCTAACTGAGAAGCAACAATGTCCATGTGGAGAAGCACAGCAACCTATGTGATCCTGAGGTGTTGATGGGATCCGGCATCAGACATCACAGATCCAGAACAAAGTATCATATCCATGGGAATGAGGGGGAGAGCAGCGTGGAGACCCAAAGCCCACCTGTAGACAATTGGACATCCCCTTACAGAAGGGCCACAAGGAAGAGGCCAGCCAGCCAGGGTGCAGTATAGCACAAATGACACATACAACTTTCCTCTAGCTCTTTAATGCTTCCTCTCCCTGCACTATCATGATCCCAATTCTACCTTACAAATCTGGCTAGACCAGAGCATATACACTGGTACAGAGAAGAGCTGGAAACACAGGGAAGCTGGGACACATAAAAACCTCAGGACCATTATTGGGAATAGCAATACCAGGAGGGTAAGGGAAGGGGAGGGGAGAAAGGAAGAAATGATCACAATGATCTACCATAACCCCATCCCAGAGGGTTGGACAACAGAAAAATGGGTGAAGGGACACATCAATCAGTATAAGACTTGAAAAAATAATAGTAATTTATAAATTATCAAGGGTTCATGAAGGAGGGAGTATGGGAGAGGGAGAGAATACAATGAGGAGCTGAAACCAAGGATTCAAGTAGAAAAAAGATGTTTAGAAAACGATAATGGCAACAAATATACAAATGTGCATGACACAATGGAAGGATGTAGAGTTGTGCACCCCCCCTCCAATAAAATGATTTTTTAAATTAAGTATAGCTAGAATGCTCCTGCAAATCGAGATTGGTGAGACTTTATGTCATGCACCTTGGATATGTTATCAAGAGGTCCAGCCCATGGGAAAAGACATCATGTTTGGTCAAGTAGGAAGTTAGTGGAAAAACAAGGTGAATCAGCACAGAGGCTGCAATAATGAACCCAAACACAGGGATGATGATGATGCATGTGCAAGACCAGGGAGTTTCAGTCTAGAGTTGCTATGAGCAGGAACTGGGCTGCACTTAGCAACAACAACAAATGGACCAACTATCACCAACAAAGTATGCATAACTCCTCATTGATTGATTACCTTATGACCCGACACTTCACATTTCCAACAGTAATTTAGAAATCTACTATCTACCCATTTCTGCATTTGGCAATTAAAAATGGTGAGGTGGTAGAGGAGAACGATGCTCACTGTGATTGTTAAGATTATGTGTCAATTGGCTGGTCCATGATTATCTGTTATTTTATAGTGATGTGATTTGGCAGCTATGTGTTTATTAAATTAGGGAAATATGTAAGATGGAAAGACTACATTGTGGCAGGATACTGATGATCACAAAAAGAAATCTAATCATGTGGACAAATAAATGAATGTATCTGAAAGAAGACAGAAGATAACTTTTTAGGAGCTAAATGCTAGCACTGCTTGGTCAACAATAGTGCCTAATGAATGCTTGCTCAATTTAGAAATGTCACTTCCTGCTGATCAAACAATGCCTAGACAATGGGAGGGGGATGCACATGAACATATCGTAATTTGAGAAGCAAGCTATTTCTGTTCTTGAAGTAGAGGAAAGATAAATCACCCACCATTTGTCACTCAAAGCTAGAATGCACTGTTCCGTTTTCAGTGTAGAATATTTGCGTCTCTAGACAAAACAGGGAGGGGATGAATCACGTCAAAGGCTCCCACCACGGGTTTGTTTCAAAATGGGAAAATCTGTACACATCTAAGACATTAATTAAAATACTTATGTAGGTGGTAAAATTATTAGAATTCACTACTTCTCACTAATCACAAATTCTGGTACATTTCATGATTGAATTTACATCCAACCCATAGCATATTATACAGAATATAGAGGTTGCCTTGCAATGTAGTGGGCTACACGTTGGAATGGCTAACCTTGCAAGGTCAGAAGTTCAAAACCACCAACTTTTCCAAGGGAGAAAACAGGGACTTTCTGCTTCTGTAAAAATGTATAGTCTTAGAAACGCATAGGGGAAGTTATATTCTGTCCTATAGGGTAATTTTGAGTTACAATCGACTCGATGGCGATATGTCTGATTTTTGTTCTTCAATTTTATATGGAAGACAGATCATTTTAAATACAAATCAATCCAAAGAAAATGAATTCGGTTTAGTTTATATGGAATGAAAATAGATGCACAGACAAAGTTGTTTCTGGGGAAATTTTACCTACTGCTTTTTGCATATTGTCCTGCGAGCCTCATGGACGGCAGTTTGAAACCACCAAAAGTTCTACAGGCTAAATCCTGGGATTTCTACAGTTACACTCTTGGAAATCCACAAGAGGTTGTGTGAGCAAACCTTTTCTTGTTGGCAGTGAGTTGTACTACTATGAACTCCCAATAAAATAATTTATTAAAAAAACCAACACCATGGGGGTGATTTATACAAATGTATTTAGTTATTACTTATCTTCATGTCAGGATTTAAAGTGATTTTAGTATCTTCATTTTTCTGAATCTTTTGTCTTCTCCTTGACTTCAGTAATAATACCACACAAATAAATTTTTAAATGCACTTTCATGCAATATTCTTTTAAATGTTGGGAAATATTAGAACTGGTTTTTCACTTTCTGGTAAAAGATTACTTAGAGTTATTTAGCAACAATTCTTTTAGCTGTTGTTGATGGTAGGTGGTAGCTGTTGTTGATGATAGATGATAGTTGTTGTCGGTATGTGGTGAGCCAGAGTGACCCTATGTACTACAAAACAAAACACTGACTAGTTCTGTGCCATCCTCATAAGTTTTCTGATGGAATCCATTAATGCAGCCACTGCAGCGACGCATGTCATGAAGGGCCTCCTTTTGCAGTAACCTTCTAAATTACCAAGGGTGTTAGGCAGGGATGTCTACGGGAACAAACTCCCAGAGACATTCATATACATATAAAATATAACTTTATACCAAGAAGGCATCCCTGCCCAGGCCAATTGAATGTAAACAGGGGGGCTCTCTTCAGACTCAAACAACACCGGGCCACTGATGTAGATAAAAATGAGGCAGAGTGCAAGATCGCAGGCCAGCGCGTGCAATCACATAGATCCCAGGTCAGCAGAAAGATGGAAGGGCAATGTCAGCTCTTAGGGTTGAGCAGCCCAAATGGGGCCACTCCTGGAGGCAGACAATGTCCCTTTAATCAGGAAGGCAAAGAGACAGCAAGAGAGAGATTGCAGTTCCCAGTATCACCTTCATAAGAAGGCATCACCCTCAAGGAGGCATCTGTGACCTGATTGACAGGTTGCACTCTACCCCTCCCTACCCCATTCATACAAATCAAAGTTGATATAATATCATTCAACTACCACAAAAAAAAAAAATAAGACATTCTTTTCAAGGGACTAGTCCCTCCTCATAACTTGCTAAAAGCATACGACATAAAACCTCACCGTCCTTGTTTTCAAGGAACATGCCAGCTGCACTCAATCCAAGATGAATTTGCTAGTTCTCTGGCAGCCTAGGGTATAATCATTATTCTTTGCCAACATCAAAACTAAAATGAATCAATTCTTCTCACAATCCCCTGATACACTGGCCAGCTTTTGTATGTTCAGGAGTCAACTTCAGATACCGTAGCTTCCATGAGGTCCACTCTATCCCTTAAAATGGTATCATTCCTCTTTGATAGTTTAAAGAGATCTTATGGAGCAAAATTGCCAAATGCAATTTCTTTTGCTTTCTTGACCTCTGCAGCCATGGGTATTGATTGTAAATCCAAGCTATGTGAAAATTCTTAACAATGTCAATCTTCTCTTCACTGATCATAACGCTTTTTCTTGGTCCACTTGTGAGGACTTTTGTTTTCTTTCAGTTGATTTGCAATGTTTTTTTTTCTTTGTTTGTTTTTGCTGTTGGGAGTGATGGTGCTGAGTTTTGTTTTTGTCATAATATGACTTCCAAAATAAACCAGATTTGTTCACAACATGTGGATAAGCAGATGATTTCTGGGCTCCCACATAATTCTAGCTCCAGTCCAAAGAGAGCTGGTTCTAATATTAATACCTTACTCGATACTCAGATTTGTGAAAAGATCACTGAAGATATGGGTGTTACAGCAAAGTGTGGTGAAAGCAGAGTGTTCCCGGCTACCAACTGAAATAGGGTCTGGGGTCTCAAAGGTTTGTATTCAAGCAAGCAGCCATATAAGTGAGGCATAACTAAATTCACGTCGAAGAAGCCCACCAACCTGTGTGATCCAAAGATGTTGATAATAAAATCTAAGTATGATGAAGGAGAAAGTATCAGAACTTCGATTGTGAACACCCAATTTGTAGAAGGCTCTGAAAGTGGGTGGGAGCCCAAAATCCATCTGCAGAATATCTAGTCAGATTAAACCTCTGAAAAATTCCTTCTGGGCATAAGCAATGAAGGACTCAAACAGCTTTACTATATGAGATTACTGTAAACTTGATTACAGTTGGTCAAATCCTGATATAACGTCATACTTGGTGAGTTAACCTCTCACTTGACCCATGCCCACTTTGCTCTAAGCTCAAATATGTTTTTATTGTTCCATGACAGAAATTTCCTCTCTGGCTTTTTAAATATTTTTGGTGGTCTTTTCTTTGATGCTCCTTATTTCTATATCATTATTTTATTGTTTTATTTTGTTTCATTTTGATTTTTTCCATTGTTTCTCTTAGGCTTCCCAGTTTATGACCTATGCAAGGAGTGGAGGCATAGAGACAATAACGGATGCAGTGGTTTATCAAGGACAGGGGGTGATGAGGGTGAAATGAATTGGGGAGCAATAAATGAATGTGGGAAAGAGATGGAGTACTAAACTGATTGTGATGATGTATATAAAGCTCTTTTTTTAAAAAGTGATTTAACTATTCCAGTGTATGATAGGTGAACAGTATGTTAATAAAACTATTGAAAAAGAAAATCTGTGCTTTTTAGTTGTTTTATTATTTGGGTTTTTCCCCCTTTTGGGGGAGCAATAGTTTCCATGAATGAAGGGGGAAGAGTTTTTTGCTTAGGGAACATTGAGTTTATGTTTATGGAGGTGGAATAATTTGGAAAAGCCTATTAATAACCATTGTACAGCTAGAAGAGTATAATCAGTGATACTGAATTATACATGTAAACCTTGTTGAGTTGGAGAATGTTTTATTGTGTATATTTTTGCCACAATTAAAAGAATATTTTAACAAAAATAATAATGAGTACAAAGAAGAAGAATATGTCCTAAAATGGATTGTGGTAATGACTAAGATATGATTAACTATTGATTTGTATGATAAGTGGATGAATAAAACTTTTCAATAAACTTTTTTTAAGGAGTGAGTGCTTATGATAGAGGGGGTCAAAGAGTTGGCCTGTTTTTAGTCAAAATATTAGAAATATAATTTAAGATTGAACACTTTGTAAAGCTAAACTGTAACAGTCCTCTCTCTTGCAGTAAAAGTTCATTTTAAGCTTAATGAGTGGGAGTGTTTTAGAAACTCAGAAAGAGGCTAGCCAGGCCATTTGGATAAACAATGGAACACAACACCTCCAGACATGGGGTCACAGATGGTGGTCTGATAGCCCCTGGGGAACTAGAGATTAGTCTGCTGGTGTTCTGACAACCCTGAGAGAAATGTAGGCATCATTTCTTGTTCCTGTGAAACCTGATATTCTGAATCCAGAGGTTAAGAAAGGTAATGAAACTCCCACAATCAGTAAAGGGCACAGCCAGAACTCGAACCCACATCACCTGGATGCTCCTAATCTATATAAATTAGAACACTGAGAAACATAAGATTCTTATCAAAGTCCCACAGCTGCTTTGTGGAAGAGCAGGGAATCAGATACAGCAATCTGAACTGACTGCACTCATAACCCCTCCTCTCCATCAACATTTACTCCTGTGGGAACCACAAGTTTTTGCAACCGGGGTTCCTAATCAGGACACCAATCTGATGTACTAACAAACCAGAAATGTAGGGGATACAGATATTAATTTCAATTTCAATTTTTATTTTTCCAGTGCTCAAGAGAGCTTTTCCCATAAATAAAAAACAAGAAATATAAAAGTAGAAAACCAAGTAATTTTTATAGCAAGGATACTAGGCAACGATAGGAATTCACACAACCAAGTGACATTTGTCAATAACACTTTCCATTAAGAACCCAGCATTTAGGACTGGAACAAATATTCATGAAACTGAATGACTGAAAAATAAGCAGAAGTGTAGCACAAGACAGAAAATCAAAGGTATCAGCAGAATCTTCAGGAAATGTGCTGGAGTTTAGAATGACGATACATGTAAATTTAAAATATATTTCTCCAAAAGTATATATTCATTAATGTTTTCTTGAATTTACTCAATAAATATTTAATCTAAAAAAAAGACACATGGGATTATGTTCCCCTATGGAAAATCAAGTGCAAAACAAATTACTCACCCACTACCAAAATCATGTAAGAGGTTTCCAAGATAGCTGTATGTCAAAACCAACAATGCTTCCTATGATGAAAACATAATGAAGACTCAGCAATTATTTAAGAAAACAGCCTTATCTATATTGTTCTGATGAGTGACAAAAGTTCTTTTAATAATCATGATGAAGTTCATGGAAAAACTTGGAAACTAGAACCCCAATTAAGCAACAAATGCTAGGGTGACAGTAGGATGTCTGTTAACACTGGCTCACATAGTGATTGTAATTGGTAGTGCCAGCACAAATACTCAGGACATATTACAAAGGTCTTCCAGATCTGCTAATAAATACCCCGAAGGCCATACATACCACTCTGCTGTCTCAACCAGAAGGGGTTCAATTCAAGCTCCCTGGGAAAGTAAACTCAGCTCCCTGAATTAAGTGACCAGACACACCACACTCCACAAGCCAGTTTCCTTCTTGTACAAAAGCACTCAGCTTTACTAACTTTGTGGGTTGGGAAGTTCATCACTGTTCCATACTGGTTTCTGGTTCTGCTGCTGCTCCTCATATGTTACAGCTGTCTCCTGAATCTAGGAGGTTCCCTGCTCAAGAATCTTAAATCCAGAGGATGACACACTCCACTCCGACTCTGTGGTAGTGAGGTCTCTATCCCTGCTTTTCAGAGGGTTTATTGTATATGCAGCCAGGTGTCATTGAACACAACCCTGTTCACAGTTAGTCACAGGTGAATCCTATCACTATTTTCCCCCCACCTTCTTAGCAGAGCCATGGAAAACAAAGTGGTTTGGTAGAAGTTAGAGACTTTGGCTTAAAGAGCCACATTAAATAATTCACTGCCCCTACAACTTGCTTCTCAAACTTAAATATAGCTGGGATTTTTATTGCATAAGCTACCTTTAACTTCCACAAACCCTGAAAACTTGGTCATATTTACTAGCCTCATTTTATTGGGGCTCTTACAGCTCGTTAACAACACATATGTCAATTGTATCAAACACATTTGTATATATGTTGGCATCATCATTTTCCAATCATTTTCTTTCTAGTTGAGCCAATGGTATCAGCTCCTCCTTTTCCCCCATCTCCCACCCTCCCTTGATCAAGTATCAATTATTATTATTTTCATATCTTATACCATCCACTGTCTTCTTCATTCATATTTCTATTGCCCATTCCCCTCGTGTGGGGTGTGGAGGTGGAGAGTGGGGTGTTACAAGTTGATCATTGTGATCAGTTTCCCCTTTCTCCCTTCTCCTCTCACCTTCCTCCTACCCTCATGGCATCACTACTCCCATTATTGTTCCTGAGGATTTTATCTGTCCTGGGTTCCCTGGGTCAAAAGTTCTTATCTATATGAGTGTGCATTCTCTAATCTACCTGCACTTAAAAGGTAGAACTGGGGTCATGATAGTGGGGACATATCAAGAGAGAGGAAGCATTAAAGAACAAGAGGAATACTGTGTGTTTTGTCGATGTAATACTGCACTCTGACCTACTTGTACCTTCCTTGTGACCCTTTTGTGAAGAGATGTCCAATTGTCTACAGATGGACTTGTGGTCTCCACTCCAATCCCCTTCATCACTTTAATGCTTGTTTTTGTCTTCTGATGCCTGGGGACCCAAAGTTCATCTGTAGACAACTGGGCATTCTATTATAGATGGGTCATGGGGAGGGAACAAGCCAGTTAGGGTGCACTATAGCAATGATAAAACACAACTTTCCTCTGCTTCTTAAGTGCTTCCTTCACACTCCCCCCATTATCATGATCCAAATTCTTCCCGACAAATCCAACTAGACCAGCAGATGTTCAATGGTACAGATAGAAACTGGAAACAGAGGGAATCCAGAACTGGTGATCCCTTCAGGACCAGTGGTGAAAATAGCTATATCAGGAGGATGAAGGCAAGGTAGGGTAAAAAGGGGAACAAATTACAAGTATCTACATCCTTCTCTGGGGGACAGACAACATAAAAGTGGGTGAAGGGAGATGGGAGACATCAGACAGTGTAAGATATGACAAAATAATAATTTCTAAATTGACAAGGGTTCATGAGGGAGGGGCGAGTGGGGAAGGAGGGAAAAATGAGGAGCTGATACCAAAGGCTCAAGTAGAAAGCAAATATTTTGAGAATGATGATAGCAAATGTACAAATGTGCTTGGCACATGGATGGATGGATGGATGGATTGTAATCAGAGTTATACGAGCCCCCAATGAAATGATTCTTAAAAATCTAATCTCCCTGACACCTCGTGATCACACAGACTGGTGTGCTTCTTTGATGTAGGTTTTGTTGCTTCACTGTTTGATAGCTGCTTGCTTAACTTCAAACTTTTAAGACCCCACGTGCTCTATCTTCTGATAGCTGGGCACCATCAGCTTTCTTCACCACATTTGCTTATGTATCCATTAAGTGGAACTTTGTAGAAAGTTAGTATGAATAAGAATTTGATGCACAGCCGACGTGTGTATAGTAAAAGTTTTGACCAGAGCAGAGAGGAGAAGGAAAAATAGTTAAGCTATTTTAAACTCAGTGTTATGTTTTACTTAGCTACTTAAATTAGTACCTTTAGACAGTGGGAAACACTCATCCACCAAGTGACTAGTCTTAGTATTTTGTCAGGTGTGAACAACAGTGTATTTTGGGAAAATTATTTAGAGACACCAATTATTCCTACTTCTGCCCATGTCGTTATTCCTTTGGTCTGAACAGTCTCTTTTCCCCTCCTCATTAACTCATAAGAAACTTGCCCTGATAATCACCAGAGAATCCACTCTGGGTGTTCTTCCTAAAGGTTTACAGAAGAGCTCTCCTGTGTGGTTTATATTTTTCACTTGGCTTGTTTTTAAGGTATGATGTAAAATCTGAATTTGCTTCTCTTTTTGTCTGAAATGTAAATTTTTATTTTTGACAATGTTTAAAAATACCTAGAAACTTTAGAGAATAGTACATTCCTCATCTAAATATCATCATCTAGACAACAATTTTTAATATTTTGCGATATTTGTTTTACTTACATGTAGATATGTGTGTACACAGGAGTACAGTGCTTTTCCCCCTAAACCTTTTGAAAATAAGTCTCAGATACTGTGATACTTCAGCCTAACATATGTCAGCCTGTATGCTCTAAAAATAAGGATATTTTCATCTATAGCCACATCATTATTATACAGGAGGAGATAGTTGGAATAGTGAACAAATGAATAATGATTCCCAAGTAGCATCGAATTCCCAGTACCAAATCGGGTTGTTTATTAATTTTAAGTTTTATTGACATATAATTCACCCCAAACATTTCAATTATTTAGACATGAAAAAGAATTTATTGTGATAAATTTAAAATTTACCACAATAAATTTTAAAATCTTTTCATCCTGTGCTTACTATTATTAACTACCCTTTTCCCCAGCCTCTCTATCATAACCCTAAGAAACTGTTAATCAAGTTACTGTCTCTACAGTTTTATCTATCCTGGATTTCATATATTACAAAATCATACAAAACAACAACAACAAAATACAGAAAACTCTCAAGGCAAAGAAAACAAAAATTAGAACACATTTTAAAGAACTCTCAAGAAGGGAATATATCACAGGGTGTTAAATATTAATGATATCTGTATTTGTCCAACTCTCAATGTACTTTGTCTGGTAGCAAGACTATTCACATCCCTGGTTAATGGTCAGAAATGAATCATCAGTGGTTTAATCCACATGCAGACTCTGAAAATGGGTTTTAGGTTTTCACTGGCACCCATAGCCTTCTGCAATTCAGTTTCTCAGAATTTAAACTGTAAGACAATTTCATATAATCTTGAGTTTTACTACTTACAATCCTTAGATCATACAGACCAGTCTACTTGTCTAAGAAATTAGCTGACACCTCCCTTAGATGGCTGCTTATTTTAAGACAAGCATTTACGACACTATTTTTTTCTGATAAGCACCATCTGATTAACACATCAATCCCTTAACTTGTTGATATTTTCTACTTTTCTAATTAATTTATCTATATTCTAATTTTATGGTTTCTATTTGCCTGGTGCTTAAAGGTTATTTTACAGCTTTGTTCTAGTTAGTGAAGATGCTGATTTGAAATGCACAGTTGCTGGGAAGAGGACTCTGTAGGTGTCTATAAAAGGGGTCGCAAACTGTGGCTCTCAAGCCATATGCAGTTCTACATGTACATACAAATTGGTCTGAAGTAAAATTTGAAAATTTGAAAGGTCATTATTCAGATAATGGTCATTTCTTTGGTTGTGTATTTATGACTCATGTAAGTTTTCAACTGTTGCAAGGGACAGAATGCACTCTTCTGTCTCAAGAGACCTTGCACTCCACAGAGTCGAATGTTTTTGTACAGTCAAGAGTCAGCAGGCAATATCTTTCTCATATTCTCCACTTTGTGTCAAGATTAATGTGATGTCATTGATAGTAGGCCATGTTCCATACTTTCTTTGCAATCTACCCTGAACCCCTTGCAGCTGCCTGTCAATGTACTGCTGCAACTATTGTTTGAGGACCTTCCACAAAATTTTACTTGCATATGATATCAATGACATTGCTCTATGATTTGAACACTCTATTGGATCGCATTTCTTCAGAATGGGTCCAAATATGGATTTCTTCCAACCAGTTGGCCAAGTAACTGTCTTCCAAATTTCCGGGTATAGATCAGTGAGTGCTTCCCGTGCTTCATTAGCTTGTTAAAACATTTCTATTGGTGTTCCATCAATTTCTGGAACCTTGTTTCTGGCTAATACATTCAGTGCACCTTGACTTTCTTCCATCAGCACCGTTTATTCTTTCTCATATGCTACCACTTGAAATGATTCATTGTTGACTAATTATTTTTGATACAGTGACTGTGTGTATTCTTTCCTTCCGCGCGTGTTGCTTCCCACATTTCAATATTGCAACTTGAGGTTTGAATTTTTTCGTGAGTTATTTTAGTTTAAGATATTTCATGTGTCTTCTCGTCTTCTCAAATTGCACTTTGAAATCTTCTGTTCACCATTTTGATTTCATCATTTCTTTCATTTGTCTTAAGTACTTCACAAAAAGGATCAAGTATCAGAGTCTTTTCAGGCATTCACTTTGATCTTCTCTACCTTTTAAAAGGTCTTTTCCTTTTTTTTCACGTTCTCAGTGTCATTACAGCTCATCAGGTCTCCTGCCATCAGTGCTAAATGCACTAATCCTTTTCTTAAGACATTCTCATAATTCAGGAATACAAAAGCCTTGAAAGCATCATGCTAAGTGAAATAAGACAGTCACAAAGGGAAAAATATTTGATGATCTCACTTATATGGAATAAGCAACTTTACAGAAGCTAAAGATTATTAGAGGTTATCAGGAATGGGAGACAGGATAAAGGAGGAATTTTGTTAGGGTATATCTTTAGCTGGGTTCTTCAGAAGAGAACAATCAGTGGAGTTCTCACAAAGATACTTCTTGAGATGCACACATATAGTTACATATTGTCAAGAAAATAAGTCATACACTGGAGTAGGCTGGAAAGTCCCCAATTCATAGGTCACATGCCAGGCTGGGGCTTCTCTTGACTGATACAGGTTCAGGGGCTGATGAAATCCAAGTTTGCAGGGCAGGAGGCACAACTGCTGGCTCATGGGGTTTCAAGAGCTGACAAATCGAAAATGCATGTCAAGCAGTAACCTGAAGACTTCTTGAGTTCCAAAAGTTGGAGGCCAGAGGTATGGAAAGAAAGAGTTCTGCCACCACATCCACATGTTAGATGCAGTTTATGGCCCCCAAAGAAACTCTCCTTCCAATTTATTGGCTACCCAAGTCAGTTAACAAAATGAAGAATGATTAGATAATGTCTGCCGATTCACTGAAAATCACCACACATTGACACAGAGAATTAACAATCACAGGGGCATCAGGTGTAAGTTTATTATTGTGCAAAGATTTGGAAAGGATAACAAGAATTGTTATACAACTTAAAGAATGTTACCAATTGTGCAAGTAATTGTTAAGATAGTATTTTACTGTGTATTTTCTACTCATTAGAGTTTTAAAATTTTATTCTTATAACTCTCTCCCCACACCCACACAAACAGGCACTGCCCATCCTCTGTTCAAGCAGAAAGACTAACTCAGTGGTTCTCAACCTTCCTAATACCATGACCCTTTAATATAGTTCCTCATGTTGTGGTGACCCCCCCACCAATAAAATTATTTTCATTGCCACTTCATAACTATAATTTTGCTACTTTTGTGAATAGTAAGGTATATATCTGATCTGAAGGATGTATTTTCCTTGTTACAAATTGAACATAGTTAAACATAGTTAAAGCATAGTGATTAATCACAGAACAATATGTAATTATATATTATAAAATATTTATGTGTCTTCTGATGGTCTTAGGAGAACGCTGTGAAAGGGTCTTTCGACCCCCAAAGTGGTTGTGTCCCACAGGTTGAAAACCTCTGAACTAACAAGTTTAGCAGTGAGTGAATACTTGAGGAGCATGGAATAGTGTCCCATTCTGAGATCAAGAGTTAGTGACTTCCTCCACAACTACCACAGCAACTTACTGCTATCCTGAGTTTGTCCCCATCATCCGCTCCCCTGAAGCTCATTAAATAGAATGTAACTTGAGGCTTTAGCAAGGGGTAATTTACTCAGACTCACTGACTGCCATTGAACGGATACGGACTCGTAGCAACCCTAGAAGATCAGGTAGAAATGCTCCTGTGAGTTTCTAAGATGGTTTAAAGGGGTAGAAGGCTTGTCTTTTTTCCCAGGGAACAGCTGGTAGTTTCAATCTGTTGACCTTGCAGTCAGAAGCCCAATGAGTTACCACTCTGTCACCACAATCATCAAGAAGTCTCCTCAACCCATGAACGTGCAAAATTACTAACCAGCCAGAATCCTCTCTCTCCCCAACCCCAACTTCTTTTGCTCCATTTGTTTGTCAAATATTCCTTATTCTAGAATTTAAATTTCACTTGCTGTGTGAATTGTTTTCCTTTGGATGACTAAGGGACAAGAAGTAAGGAGCGTTAGGCAGCATGTGTCTGGGCTCACTCCTTCAAGCTTGTCATAGGTTAATGTCACTTTTGTGGAAAAACACTCACAAAATAAAGTGTATAACCCCATATTTAAGTAGAAGTCACTTTAGATGTCAGTTTGACTTTGTGCTATCTCCCTATGTAGGATATACTTTTCTTTACTGCCATGTAATATTTACACCTTAAGTATTGTGGTAACAAAGAATGTACTTCTCACCAAAACTCATCTATCATTTATTTTTTTCAATAAAAGAGATTACTCATTTTTCTGCAGAATGCAGGAAAACAAATATTTAGTTATCGTGACAATTTTATTTCTAAACCAAACAAGTTTTGTCTATGAAGTTTCATTAAAAACTAGTTTTGACTGTGACATTGCTCCATTGGCCAATCTGTACATTTCATTCAGACAGGATTGTTGGTATCGCTGATTATTTCCTTTTATCACTGATGTTGCTTCTGCTGGATCCCACTGAGCCTGCAAATGGCCCAAGAATGACGGATTGATTGGATGAGGAGCACATAAAACAAGAGTTCCCACTAGGGCTTTTAATGACACCCGACTGCTTAATGTCATTCATGCTTGCAATGCGTTGTCTCACCATTTATTTTCTGGGCCTACGTTCCAATTGACCACGTGTTTCCACTTAAAGTGGCATGTTAGCACTTTAGTTTCCTGTTGCCTGCTTGTTCTTCATTTTAATAGTTTATGTATTTTACTCAGTGTATAAGTTTTGGATGAATTTGAAAGAAACTATAGGCATGTTATAATCAGTACCATTAGTTTCAGCCCAACTGATTAGGTATGGGGACTCTATGACTCACATTTTTTGTAACCCATGTTTTTTTAATGACATTTCACTGTTATATTTCTTTTTGAAAACAACAGCATCAAGGAAGATAGACCAATGTTCCCACAAAAGATTCTGATGTGGGAAAAAAACTAAAGTAGAACATACATACACACTTTTCAATTCTTTCAGGTATGCTGAGGATTTTACTAACATTAAAGTTATCTGCATTATCTATAGGAATCTGCATGGAGGATATTAAACTCAGATCTTCTTTCCAATGAGATCATCGAGGTTAAGTTATGGTGAAACCAAGAATATTATTGTGTGATTAATCGTGGAGACTCAGAACACCACTCTCACCCTCAACTTAAACCTAGAGCTCAATAAGATAGATTCAGTGTGTTTTGTCAGTGTGTCGGTTGTAGAATATCAGGTAGAAGTAAATTGCAAGTCGATATGAGTCATCCTAGACTGCATCCTTCGGGATCCCTCTTCTCCTTGTTGGTCTGGGTACAAGAGACCCGCTTCGAGCCAATAGCACTCTGATGCAATTATAAGGAGAGCATCAGGATAAGAACTGTGGTGGTTCATGGACCTGACATTGATTCTGACTCTTGGTGATTCCATGTATGTCAGAGAAAAGCACACCCACCAGATCTGAATTCTAAGATGGTTTTAAGTCATCAATGTTTCTGGTAGTAGCCATGCATTTAACCATTTGCGTCACCTGAAGACAGATGAAAATGATCATTTGTGTCTCTGGACTGGTTTTGAAGGTCATACAAGCAGGAAATAAAAAAGCAGGAAAGAAAACTACTTGACTATAAAGCAGCAAATCTGAAGATGCCCCTTTTTCTTTGGGGATCTTCTCTCCAAATACTTGCGCATTCCTTCTGGTACGTGCTACTTGCCATGACCAGTGGATTATAATCAGCCCTGCTCACAGTTATAGACAACTTTTCCAAACTAATTAGTAATGGAGTCTGCACTTCCTAATAATCAAAATTGAAGGCAAAATCTCCTGGAGAGACAGATGACAGAAATAAGCAACGTTTCACTCCAGGCATTATAGTCAAAGCCTCTGGACCAGGATCCTGAGAACCTTGTCCACAAAGGAACCTCGTCCACATAAAAGTGACACAGATTATGGAGAAAAGTATGCTGCCTTGGGTTGGTCTTTTGTACTGAAAGAAGATAATAAGTCATCGGAATGTCCTCCTCAATTATGAGAAGCAGCAATGCATGTGGAAGCAAGTGAAAACAGACAACAGCCCAGCCCTTGAGGGATTTTAATTTTCCTTAATACATCTACAAGATTGATTCAATGTAATTTTCCCATAAACTGAATATATGGGAAGGGATTTTTCCAAGAATACACAGTGAGACTGTAGACAAGGAGTCTAAGAACAGGTCCAGATGTCACAAAACATGAAGTTTGTTCTCAGCTTCTTCACTCACTCACTGATGTGGCTCAGATTCACTTATTCAATTTCTAATCCTTTTTATAAAAACAATACTTCCTATTTATTTTTGGAACCACTGGCTCAAAAAAATTTTGTTGCTTTTCTTGTTTGTTTTAAATGAAGTTGGAGATTTACTTCAGAATATCATGACACCATTTAACAAACAGAGAGAAAGAGAGAGGAAAAAATCAAATTGAGGTTGCCATTGTATCAGTTAAAATGTCAACACATATCATCGGTATTAAATAGACACATCCCTATTTAAATTCTCTGGGCAAGAATGATGCACAATTATTCTAGTCTTCATTTTCTATGGATTAACTAATAATAGGAAGCATTTATATAGGTTAGGAACATTGGGGGCTTGTGATTTGCAGATAAAATTGCTAAAAGTCCCATGTCTATCTCATCTGACCCCAACACACCAAGGCAAAAGACTAAGGGTGTGGAGCAGAGCAGCAGATGAAGCAGAGCATGGAGTTTCTGAATGAGTGCCAAGGATATATTTTGGGGCTAGGGTGTGACATGCCATTGGAGTCAGCAGATTTCTGGAGGTCAATGAACAGACCTTGGATTATGTACAGGTTTTTATTTTATTACTACTTTTTTTTACTTATGTGCATATTTTTTCTGGACATTGCTTTTTGTTGTTGCTGTCATCGATTTGTTTTCTTTTGTCACTTTGTCTTGCAATGTCTTCATTTTTATGCATATTATTGTCTCTGCAAGTCTATCTAGATAAAATAGACTGAGCGAACAATCTGGATGAGAAAACAATGGGATTGATAATTCCGGGAGGACATGGGAGATGGGGAGGTGAGGAAAAGGAGATGGTGATAACCAACCCAGATAGAAGGGAACAACAAGTGATCCAACCTCAGTGGTAAGGTGGGGGTGAGAGGCTCAATAGGGATTGATCAAGAGGAATATAACAGATAGAAAATACTGAAACCCAGTGAAGATTGAGCATAATAGTGGGAAAAGAGGAAAATAAAAGGAAATAGAGAAAAAATAGGAGGCAGCGGGCATTTATAGAGGACGAAATCCAGACATGTACATAAATAAATATATTTATATATGATTATGGGGAGATAGATCTACGTGCATATACTTCTAGGGTTAGTATTAAGGTGACAGATGCGTATTAGGCCTCCATTCAAATACTTCCTCAATGCAAAACACTTTGTTCTATTAAATTGACATTCCATGATGCTCATTTCCCCGACACAGTCACTGAAGACAAATGTGTGCATAAGCAAAAGTGGTGAAGAAAGCTGATGGTGCCCTGCTTTCAAAAAGATATTGCATGTGGGTTCTTAAAGACTTGAAAGTAAACAAGTGGTCATCTAGCTCAGAAGCAGCAAAGCCCACATGGAAGAAGTACATCAGCCTATATGAGCACGAGGTGTCAAAGAATCAGGTGTCAGACATCAAAGAACTAAAAATTATATCACTATAAATGAGGGGGAGTACAGATTGGGGAATCAAAGCCTATCTACAGGTGAAGCGACATCCCTTTACAAAAGGGTCATCAGGAAAAGATGAGCCAGTCAGGGTAAGTGACGATGAAACATGCAACTTTCCTCTAGTTCTTCAATGCTTCCCCTTCTGCCCCCCCACTATAATGAGTCCAATTCTATCTGACAAATCCAACTACACAAGAGGATGCACACGAATACAGATAGGAAATGGAAACATAGAAAATCCAGGACAGATGATCCTTTCAGGACCAGTGGTGAGAATGGTGATACTGGGAGGGTGGAAGGAAGGTGGAGTAGAAAGGGGGAACCAATTATAAGTATTTACATATAGTCTTTCCCTTGGGGTATAGACAACAGACAAGTGGTTGAAGGGAGACATCAGACAGTGTACGGTGTGACAAAATAATAGTACAGTAATTTATAAATTATCAAAAGTTCACCAGGGAGGGCAGAGTGGGGAAGGAGGGGAAAATATAAGGAGCTGAAAACAAGGTCTTAAGTAGAAAGAAAATATTCTGAGAATGATGATAGCAGTGAATGTACAAATATCCTTTGCATACAAAGGATGTATGTGTTGATTGTAAGAATAGTTGTATGAGCCCCCCCCCCCCAGAAAATGATTTAAAAAAAAAAGAAAAGCAGGCACCCTGCTCAATTATTTCTTTTCTAGGAGAATTTATAAACCTGTAAGAAGCTCCGGTGTCAGGGAGGGTTAGGCGTTGGCCTACAGACCACATGTGACTCCACTGGAGAAAGAGGAGGCTGCCTGCTCCTGTGGAGGCTTACAATGTCAGTTCCCAGTGCACCGCAGTAGATTGTATGGTAGTGAGTTTGGTTTGGCTGGGTGGTTACAGGGTCAGAAATGGTTCCAAACAATGGCATATTGAATCAGATCCTTTTGCTACGATCTCTACTTTTTGCAAACACTAATAGGCATATCACGTATCAAAATATCTCTCTTGCTTCTCAAGAACAATAAGTTTGCATATGGAAAATAACATCAAGAATATTACACATACCGTTTTGATGCTTGCTTGCCAGAGTCACATTTAAAAGTGCTTCGGTGTCTATTTTGGCCGCTCTTGGGAACTCTGTAGGGAAAGAGCAGGTAAAATTTAAAAAGAGTAAAAATGAAAATTACAGTGGCTAGAAGCAATGTTTAAAAATTGGTCATAAAGAAGAAAGAGCAATTATATGTGTGTGTGAAGGCAAAAGATTTGTGACCGTAGTTCCTTAAAATAATAAAAAGGCTACATGACAAAGTGCATGACAATCTCACAAGCTTCTAAATTTCACTTTAAGCAAAGAATTCTCTTTGGAATAACAATAAAAGTGAGAACTTGTAGCCACATAACTAATAATTAGACATAATTTGCATTGGTTTCCACTTGTACTGCTTGAGATTCTTGGATATCTCCTCAACTGAAAAACAAAACCTTACTGATATTGATGAAAAGTAATTGTCCAAATATTTTAGTTGAAAATAGAAGTCATCAGAGAAATGGAATGATCTTTAAGATCTTTCTCTTATCTTTGCAAGACTGCTTTAATCTAGCATTAATTGCTACTTAACAACTATTCATATTTACGTGCATCATGTACAATATTTTCCTGGATTGGCACCTTTTTGGATATAACAAATTTCTGTTTACTGTTGACAGTAATTCATATTGAACATTAAGAGATGAATGTATTTTTCTATTGAAAGATGGACACTTTTCCTGCGGTTCTAGATAAAATCCAAAATCTAAACATCTTGTTGATGCATCGGTTCCAGTCGTTACAAAAGAAGACGGTGTAGGAGTTACACAGTTGGCTGCTAATGGGACGATTGGCAGTCTCCGACCACCAGCGGCTCTGTGAGAGAAAGAGGGAACTGCCTATGCCTGTCAAGAGTAAGTTCTCAGCAACCCACGTGAGCAGTGTCCTATCCTACAGAGTCCCGCTAAACCATAATTGATCTAGTGCAGTTGTTGCAAAGGAAATCCACTCCATTGCTTCTTGTTGGTAATCTTTTAAGAAGCTGATTGTAACGTGCTGTATCTTGTACCTTGCTGATAATGTTTTAAGAAGCTGATTCCTTCTATCATGCCCAGAGTGAATTCAAATTCCCAAACTTTAGGCTCGTGATAGAGTTCAAATTACTTGCCTGACCAGAACACATCAGGTAAGATAAGGAAAAAACATAAGATTTTAATTTTATTTATTCTGATATGAACCAGGATACTTAAGCTAGTATAATATACAATAGTATGCAGGTTAAAATGATCTTTTTCATCTACATTTGAAAAAGAAATACAGTTATGACACTGATATGTATGTTTAAAACAAGTTCTTCATTAATTATTCATTTTTCTGAAAGACAGTGTAAAGGAAAGTTTAAGTGGTCAGCTGGTTGGTGAAATGCACAACTCATTCTGAGAAGCACATGTGGAACATGAAGTCAAAGATTTCCCCCGAGTTATCCCTTGTGACCACCCATGTGGACTCATTCACTACCTCTTCCCTTGTAGGGACATTTGTGATGGGTAGGTTTGTTGTGCCAACATGGCCACAGAAGATTGGTGAGTCTGTTGTGACGGCATGGTCAATGAGCACATGGGATGAATTGAAGGGCAGAGATAGGAAGGGCTCTGCGAATCCCACCATCTCTCTTGCTTCCGGATCTTTGGACCAGAGAGCTGCTTTGTTTGTCCTGTGCCTCGACCTCCAAGCAACACTACCCGTGGGACACTTAATCGTGAACTGTGTTGCTGTGAGTTGAGGATCCTTCAAGCCCTACTTCACCAAGCTCCTGGGATATACATCTCTTGAGCTGGGGACTGTTGAACTCTGTCATCTGGCTGACTGTTGGCGCCCTGCTCTGCTGTTTGCTGCCCGTGACCAGATAGCCTGAATTGCTCTACAGAGGACTACTCAGCGGCCCTCAAGGCTTGAAGGACTGCCAGTCTTCTAGTTGCCTCACGCAAGTGAGTTGCACCGAGCAATCTGTACTGCTTTATAGATAGTTAACTGTTTCTTTCTTATTTTATATACCTTTCTCTATCTATAAATATATAAAAAGAATTACTAGTGTACTGATTTTTATTTCTCTAAGAGAACTCTGCCTGACACAGACATTGGAACGTTTTCTGATTCCCTTTTTTCCTGGGCACTAACAAGATATAAATATATATTCCCCAAGTATTAATTATACCCATCTCATCTTTGATTCTAAGTATTTTTTTCATAGTATAGGATAAAGAAATGCATATATTTTCAAATATTTGCTGTAGGGAATTTGAGAATAAACATATCTGTACTTAGAGTGCCAAAGTCTTTGAGTTTTGTAGCCAGGCAATATGGACACTTCCCATAGTTTCTCCTTAATGTGTGTCTGAAAAAAGTCCAGCTTAAAGCAAGGTTTATAAATATACAGGTATTCCCTGACTTGCCATGTATTCAACTTGAGATAAATTATAACCTTCTGATTTTTATTATCATAAGTATATGTGTGACACACTATATTGCAGCACATATTTTACTGATATTATCATTCTCTGACATTCACTTGCAGAGTTCAATTTTATGACTTACTGTCAAAACACTGCTATATAGTTTTTATTTAATAATCTAAATCATGGGCTTTCATTGCTTGGGAACATGGTCTCATATGCTCACGTTTTGCTAAAGTCACTAGGGAAACAGTGAAAGGTTACTGAAAAGTGTGCAAGGATAAAAGACAAATATATTACAAATGACTACCTCTAATCCCTGACAAGAAACACCTCCCCCCTTTCCCATGGGCAATCCATATGACCCCGATCTTCCATAAGTGTAGTTGTTACTGCGACTGACAAAATGCAGACATTCTCCAAACCTTCTTAATAATTCCTCATCTGTATTTCAAAATTTCAGTAAAATTACTACAGTAATAACTACATTTCCCACCAGAGACTCTGTGGGAAAAAGATAATTCCCATAAAGATTTGCAATGTCAGAAACCCAGAAGGTCAGTTCTATTCTGCAAGATAGGGTCACTGTGAGCCAGAATTGACTCAATGGACGTGAAGATTTTTAGTCTGTTTTTTGTACCCAATTCATTATTGATTAAATTATTATAAAATCCCTTCCATATCACATCATGTCCTATTCTGAATTTCTTGAAATTAGATCCAAATAAATGAGTACATAAAATGTTAATTGGAGAGTAGCTTTAAATAAGTGTGTTAGTCTAGAAAGATTAGAGAAATAAATCCAGGAGATTCATATGTGTGTAAGAGGTAACTTTATATTAAAGAGCAATGATACATTAGGAAGGCACCCCAATCCAGTCCAGATCAAGTCCATAAATATATTGCCCCATATGTTGATTCTGGTCCATAATTTCTTCTTTAGAGTCATGTAGCCATGCAATGGCATCGAATGAAGGATAATCACAGGCAGTGGGTAGAAAGCCTTGTGGATCCAGTGGAGCTAGAAGCATCTTGGTGCTGGCATGGGTCTCCATGTGGCTCTTCCGGCTCCAGGACCCTGGCTCCATCAGCTTAGCTTGATGTGACTTGTCAACAGGAATGTCTTGCAGAGTGTGACAGTCATGTGCTTATGTTAACTTCATGATTGAGATGTAGGGGTGGAGTCTAGCCTGTTAATCTGGAAATAGCCATTGAGTAGCCAATGAGGTGTCTGTGTGGGCATGGCTTTCTCCTGATACGTCTGGGAAATCTCGCGATATTTTCCTCATGAAGATGAGAAGGTATCTCCCCAGTTGTTGGGAGTTAGTCTCAGAGATGATGTATTATGGATAAGACAAGATGGCAGCATCCAAGGAGCTGGAGGAGAAGCCACACAGTTTTGTCCTGATGGAGCCAGACCTCTGAAGCTAGAGAGGCCACTTGGGGACCCTTGCCAGTGCTGGAATTCTGCACCCACTGATCTGTGACTTCGTGAGTCAGAAGACATTATAGACTGGTATCGGGCATATGGGCTAATATCGGACTTATGACTTTGAACTGGACTGGGTTGGAATGCTTTCTCAGTGTTCCATTCCTTTTGCATATAAACCATTCCCTTATATCCATATACATGTCTATGAAATTTGTTCCTCTAGTCTACCGAGACTAACACACAGGGAATGAGTGTATCTGGCCTCCCGTGAGCTATTTCTCTCCATTAGCCCTCCAAATGAGATCATCAATGTGCAACCTGTTTGACAGGCTAAACTCCACCCCTTCATTCTTAATAGTCTCTAATTGACACCAGATTATGTAAGTGAAAATGGCAGGATTAAGCAAAAGTAAAAAGTTGGGGGAGGGATGGAACACAGTAGCAATTTAATTTCTGACAATGAATTCTACTGGATGATCTGGATTGAAGAAGGTAGTTCACATTTGTCCCAGGTTATTGATAATTATGAAAAGGTGATCAAGTTGAGGCAATGCAATATCTACTTCACATTACTTTTTAGCTAAAACTTGATCTTACTATATGCTACCATTCAGGTTGGACTTGGACATAGGATGGTGAAATCATCAGGTTACTCTCATGTCTTAGTCTTTTTTCCCATCAGAATGATATATACATATTTTTATAAAATAACCTTTTAAATTTTCTCTTCAAGGATATCATCTATCAATTATAAGCCAGAACACATGGCCAATGAGTCAATCCTGATCATATCCATGACCATAACCCTGACCCTACAGGACAAGGTACAGCTGCCCCATAAAATTTCCAAGGTTGTAATCTTCATAAGAAATCAGACTGCTGTGTCTATATCTTCAGGAGTGTCTGGTAATTATGAATTACCAGTCTTTCTGGTAAGCAGCTGAGCCAATTAACCACTATAACACCAGGGTCCTTGGCATCAGATATAGCTTTCCAAATAAGACAAGAGCCAATAAGAACAGACACATGCTTGATTTACCTCAGAAAAGAGGCCAGTTTCTCTAGTAGCTGTGTTCTTTCTTCCTGGGTTCACATCTGCCCCCATAAGGGAAAATTTTAAAAATCAGTGTTTATTTTGTGAATAGATATGGTCAGGTGGATGTGTCACTCTCAAAACAAAACTCACTGCCACCAAGTTGATTCTGACCCACAGTGACCCAGTAGCACCGGGCAGAGGGCTCCAAGGGTTTCAGAGACTGGAACTGCTTATGTGAGTAGAACGCCTCACCTGTCTCCCACTCAGTGGCCAGTAACTTTGAACTGTTGGCGGGAGGTGGGCAGCCTCACCTGGAACTCACCACACCACCAGGTACATTCCTTCCTTTCCTTGTTTTTGCTTGGACAGGAGAGACTAGAAACCCCCAGGAAATCTCCTATTCAAGCTATCAAAGAAACCTCCAATCTGTGGAAAGTAATGACTACCTCTCTCACCTAACCTGTTAATATGAAAAAAAAATGAATGTCTACATTCTGTTTTCATTTGTTAGAAGTAGTTAGCTTTTAATTTGATTAAAACAAAGGTTTCAAGAACCTGATGAATTGAAGAAAGCTTTGGTCCCGGAAGATCAGAAAGAGAAAGATCATTCATATCACACACGGCTCCACAAAATTTATTTTCTTGGTTTTCCACAAGATACAACTCCCGATACTCTCCCCACAATATTGGTACCCTCAGTGATTGAACTACTCCTTGTCTTGCTGGTCTCAGGTAATCTTAGACAGTACTACCATTCTTATGAGTTCTGCTAATTTACAACCCTTCTGGCCTTGTTTATTGCCCAATATTATGTGTTTTTCTCCTTAAAATAAATAAAAATAAAAGAAGCTTCCATCCATGGTGTGTCATGGCCAAACCCAAAGTGTGGAAGAGTACAAGTACATTCATTTTTCAATGGCTGCTTTTCACATACATCACCAGGCCTTTCTTCCAAAGCACTCCTGAGTGCATCTGAAGCTCTAGTCTCTTGATGAGCAAAGAAATTGGTCGGCCATTTTGCCATCCAGACACTCCACAGATTTAATATTGTTGCATATAAAAATATTCTACCTTGCCCACACAAAGAAAAAAGCAGATATCCCTCTAAAAATTGGGGGAATGACCTGAAAGGATATCACCAAAGGATGACACCAAATGACTAACATGCACATGCGGCCATTCTTCCATTTACTAGCAATCCAGGAAATGTAAATAAAAACCATGATGAGGTGCCATCTAATACCCACCAATGAAGCCCAGTTTTAAAAATCAGAGAATAATAAATGCCCGGAGATGTGGAGAGAATGGAAGTCTCATACTCTATTCAAGTAAACAATGTGGGAAGCCATGTGTGATTCCTAAAACAGCTAACAATAGCAACTCCATACAACCTAACAACACCATTGCTGGGCATACACCCCAAAGAAATAAGAGACAGGTTATGAACAGCCTCTCCCATAATCGAGACAGCACAATTCACGAGAATTTTGAAATAGCCCAAATTCCCATCATTAGAAAAATGGGTGAAAAACAAACTGTGGTATATACACACAGTGGAATCCTATGCCTCCCTAAAAAACTGTAATGAAATCATGAAATACTCATAACATGGAGGGATATGGAAACCATTATGCTGAGTGAAGTTAATTAATCACAAAAGGACAAATAATATATGAGTCGATCTCTAGAAGGATGAAAACAGACTCAGACTTTCAGGCTAGCCAGTCTGCTGGCAAGGATGACCAGGCAGCTAGCTTAGTAGTGAGCCTGACTGGTGTCTAGGAAACATGCACCTGAGGGCCGTTTCTGTGGAAGGGTCCTCAAGTCTACTGGAATCAGATTTTTGAGCAATGGGAGGAGAGGATGAGCACTTAGTGGCTGCCATGCAAAGGTATGACAAAGTTTCCATGGTCTCCGAGTGATGAGGTATACTGGTGGTTAAGTCAAGTCAGGAGAGTGGAAGGGAGTTTACACATCTGGAAGACAAGAGCATGTCCATTGGTTAAAAAAAAAAAGTGGGGGTAGGACCAACTTCCCAGTGAAGGAAAAGTGCCTAGTAATACTTTAGAGGAGCCTAAGGGAGGAGTATACCTAGTAATATGCACCTAATAAGCCATATTGGTATGCGTCTCTGCACAGCCCCTGGGGACCCAGATCATGTGCCACAGAACAATGGCGGGAGGGCTGAGCCTTGGTGGTGTAGTGGTTGTGCGCGGGACTACGGCCCACTGGGAAGGAGGTTCAAATCCAGTAGCGGCTCCTCAGGAGCAAAGGCTGGGCCTCCTACTCCTGCCACCAGAGGACAGTGATGCCAAAAAAAAAAGAACACTGGGTGGGACATTGGATCCTGGACCTTCAATATGCATAACGTACTTCAGAAGTCATACCAGATGGATGCAATGTGTAAACCAAGTTAACTAGAATCTACCTAAGACAAAGTACATGGTGTGCGAAGAAGCAGAAGACAGCTATATCAAGAGTACTGACCTGTCATTATGCAGACTAACATTCAGTTACTACTTTAATGCCCTACTTGCTGTATTAAGATATGTATTGTTCTGGTAGACCTGTGTCTGACATTGTCAATAAATATTATTCTGTTTTGCCTAACTACCAACTCCCATTTTTATGCAAATAGTGTTAAGGCACATAAAGATTTATTCTGTACAATTGAATGATCCAGGTATTGAAATATGTAGCTAGCCTACACTTATTCAATGTCTCTTTCTCAGAAGTGTTTTAAAATTAGTACCATGGGCTAATCATTGACACTACAAATAGTCCTTATGTCTACTATAAACATTCCTTATGCTCCAGGGAGGTCATTGATAGGTTTCTTTACCATAAATTAAAAAGGATATCTATAAGGTGAGCCAGAGGCAGATAAAAATATAGACTCAGAAATGAATTGTCAGTTCACACTTAATCCTAGCTCCAATCTAAAAAGAATTAATTCTTACAACATGATCCTGTTCAATATTTACCCTCATGAAAAAAGCACAGAAAGTGCTACAGCAAAGTATAGTGAAGAAATTAGATGGTTCTCAGCTATCAGAGAGAATAGCATCTCGAGAATAAAAAGCTTGCTCCCAAACAAGCAGTCATCTAAGTGAGACATGAACTAAGTCCACAAGGAAGAAGCACACCAACATCCATGATATAGGAATTATAAATTATGTCATTCAAATCCTAAAGAAGGAATGGTACCATTTATTAAATTGTGAGATTCTGGTGTGCAGAAGGCTATGGATGACAGTAGAACCCCAAAATACATTTGCAGAATCAACACAGGGAATGAGCCTCTAGGGATTTTCCTCTAACCAAAACTGAAGGATGGGGATAATCTGTAGGTCACACAGGGAGTACAGAAGAGATGACTGTAGTAGATTAAAATGATCAATCTGACATGAATGGTTAAAACCTCATCAATTGGACTCCCTTCATTTTGTGCTTAATCTGTCTTTGAATATTTTCTGTGTTTTTCTTTTTTTCATAGTGGGGTTTATCTCTGTTCTATTTTGTCATTGTTGGCAGCCTTTTTGACTCTTTGCAATGTGCTTTCTTGTGTTTTTCAGTATATGATTGATATACTGTCTGGATTAGCTACTAATAAATGCTTTGAGAGAAAAAGGTATTTTAAAATTTTGTCTTGGGCTGAGCCCCGGTGGTGTAAGTGGTTGAGTGCGGGACTGCGGTCCGAGGAGTTGGCGATTCAAATCCAGCAGCAGCTCTCAGGAGCAGCACTGGGTAGCGCCCAGGACCATCAGAGGCAGTGATGCCCTCCCCCCCAAAAAAAACAAAATAAAACCAACCAAACAATAAAATTTTGTCTTAAAATGAGATGGAAATTTTAAAATACCTTTCTTATGGGGAATCTCTGCAATGACAGTATTGCTCTTTAATTTAAACGGATGACTAATATACATGGAATTTTTAGATGAATGATGTGGAACCTGTGAAGAATTTTAATTACTTCATTGCTTGAGATTAAATATCATATATGGCAGTTGATCAACCAGCACTTCTTTTTACTCCTCTTTTTAAAAACTGCGTTTGTATGAGATTTTAAGATTTGCACACTACTGCACTCGAACACACAACCATTGAGCTGATCCTGACACAAAGTTACCCTAAAGAATGGGGCAGCATCACCCCACCACCCTCGCTTTCTGAAATGTTCGATCTTTATGGTGGCAGACAGCTTCAGCATTCTCCCCTGAAATCACAAATGGTTCTGAGCCACCGTCTTGAATTCATTTATAGTGACTACCCTTACAAGTATAAAGTGAGAGTGCAACTGCCAGAATTTGAAATACGAGTGAGGAGGTGTGGAGCAATATGGAGATAAAGGTGATGGTGCTTTTACTGATTGTTTACAAAAGAGAAAGTAAGAGATGCTGGAGAAAGTTGATGCAGCAAGAAGTAGAAATTAATAAAGGGTGGGGGGCGAGAACAAACAAGTAGTAAAGGAAGGGAGACCCTATTAGTGTAGGTAAACTAAAAAGTTCAAGTACTGTCAATATATAAGCAGTAAGCAGTATCCTATGTGGATAAAACTATGTTTGCTTTAACTTTTATGGTCTGTGTTTTCCTCTGTGTTTGAGCTTTAGACTGTTCTCACTCACTGCCATTGATCATGTCTCCTATGTGGGGAGATTCCATGTGTTTGTGTACACTGCATATTGTCCCTACTCTCATATGCACAACAAATAGATGGCTCTGACTATTATTCTGAATACTGTTTGTTTTACTTCATGATAGTATTAAATCATCGGGGTGGCTTTCTTTGCACTCAGAGACATTGGACTACAGTTTTCAAAAACTATGACTGGGTTTTGAAGCTCCAACGACTCTTTGAGAGTGCAAGGATGCCAGGTCAGAGTAATAACAGTGTGCTTTTGTTAGGTGCCATCAAGTTGACTCTTAGCTACCCTGTATGTACAACAGAACAAAGCATTATCCGGGCCTTCACCCTCCTCACGACGGTTCCTATATTGGAACCCATTGTTGAAGCTACTGTGTCAATCTTTTCTTTTCTTCACTGACCCTTTCTCTAACAACCACGATGTCGTTGGGGACCGGTCTCTACTGACATGCCCAAAACATGTGTGATGAAGTAGCACCATCTCTGCCTCAAAGGAGCGTTCTGACTGTCAAGCCAAGACTGATTGGTTTGTCCTTTTGTCAGGTCATTGTATTTTCAATTTTCTCTGCCAGTACCATAATTAAAATGCATTAACTTATCTTCAGTCTGTCTCATTCAGTGTTTCACTTAAACCTGCCCATGAAGTGACTGAAAATCCCATGGCTTAGGTCAGGCGCATCTTAGTCCTCAAAGTAACCTTGCTTTTCAAAATTTTAGAGGTTGTATGTGGCAGACTTACCCAATACAATGCATTCTTTTTCTTGCTATCTTTTCTGGGGGGGGGTGAGGGGGGACATCACTGCCTCTGGTGGTCGTGGGCGCTACCCAGTGCTGCTCCTGAGAGCCGCCGCTGGATTTGAACTGCCAAGCCCGCGGGCTGCAGTCCCACACTCAACCACTTAGGCCACTGGGGCTCAGCCTGCAATGCATTCTTTAATCTCTTGATTGCTGTTTCTGTGAGAATTGTTTATGGATCTAAGCAAGACAAAATCCTTGAAAACTTCAATCCTTTCCCACTTTATCATGATATAGCCTCTTGATAGTTTGAGGATGCTTGTTTCTCTACATGAGTTGTAATCCATACTGAACATTGTAATCCTTCATCTTCATCAGCAAGTGAATGAAGCCCTCTTCACTTGCAGCAAGCAAAATTGAGTCATCTGCCTATCACAGCTTGGTAACATACCTTCCTCCCATCCAGATTCTTCTTCATATAACCCAGTTTATCTATGTGCTCAGCATACAGATTGAATAACCATGTGAAAAGATACAAACCTCGTGCACAGCATTCCTGATTCTAAAACATGCACCTTACCTTTGTTTTGTTCACACAGCTGCTTCCTGATCCATGTACTAATTCCACATGAGCAAAGTGAAGTATGCTAAAGTTCCCACTCTCCTCAAAGTTATGCTATGACCCACAGATGTCTTTGCACAGTCAACAAAACACAAACAAGCATCTTGTCTTCTTGACTTGCAGCCAATCTGACATCAGCATTGATATCCCTTCTTTCTCATCTTCTTTTGAATCTGGCGTGTATCTCTGGCAGCTCCCTTTCAATGCACTGCTCCAAGTGCTGTTGGACAATCTTCTGCATAATTTTACTTGCATGTGAGATTAATGACACTGTTCCATAATTTATATAATTTCAATATGCTCTGTAATAATAGAGTGTGAAAAATAAGGCTTTTAAAAGACTTTTTTTGGGACTGAGCCCCGGTGGCATAGTGGTTGAGCATGGGGCTGCAGCCCACTGGGATGGAGGTTCAATTCCAGCTCCACAGAACAAAGGCTGGGCCTCCTACTCCCACCACCTGAGGGCAGTGATGCCAAAAAGACAAAATAAAATAAAAGACTTTTTTCTTCTACAGAAAACGTGAGCATGTTTGCCATGTAGCCATGCATCCTTGGGTCATCTACCAATAGGTAATGTTAAGTTAGAGATGGGAGATGCAAAGGTTAAGCTGCTAACTGTGACGTGTTCTCATACAGTTAAATGCCTATGAAATTCTGTTGGGTATTTCTACTCCATCTGTAGTTTTATGAGTCAGCACTGACTAGCTGATACCAAACAACAACATATTTCAGAAAATACAGAGACATTGTAAAAATATCTACTTAAGGAAGATAGGATCTTAGGCCTATACGAAAGTGGTCAGACCATAAAGACACAAGCTGATGCATCTTCAACAAGGGTGGGGTTGCGGAGAAGCAGACATTTCTTGAAAGGGAGTAACTTGGCAAGCTATGCAAAATAGGCTTTGAATGTAATCATTTGACAAAATGTGTTGAGTGGTTCTGATGTCAGCCTTCAGTAAAATATGTTGAAATCAGGAAGCTCTGGATACCATATTGACAAATACTGGTTTTCTTGGGGATGTGTAATACTTGAAATGATACAGTAATATCATAGAGATGAGCTAATGGTCATCTGAATGATTTCAAAATAGTTGTAAATTACATACTCTTGGAAGGCAGGGTTTTTTTAATTCACTCGGGATGGTTAGCATTGCGAAATATGTGGCTTAGGTACTTTACAGCTGCTTTTTATATAATGATCATCTAACATTAGAAGTGACCCCATTGTTATGAGAGCAGGAAGATCCGCTGGAACAATTCTCCAAATGAGGATACATTTCCTAATCATTTCTCACCAAGGTCTTAAAGGTCTTTAAAGCTGGGCAGTGCTTCTGCAATGACTTTGAAGGAAAGTATGAAATGAGGGCAAATAAATAAATGGAAAGAAATATTTTGAGAGACAATTAAAAGCAAATGATTAATAGTCAAGAGAATAAAGCAAAAAGTACAGAGAATCTGTCCTGGGAAGGTCTTTGACTCCCTGTGGAGGGATGGGTGATATCAGGGCAGTGCTTAAGCAGCCACTAGGCCTTCCCTAGAAACCAAGTCAGTAAACTGCAAAGGTGGGTAGGAGAGCTTCAGCACCATGTCCTCATTTACATGCAGTAAGACAACATCTTTGTCTTCTTGGGGTAAGCTTCTTATAGATTATTTCTCAATGTGTATTTCTAGCAACAAAATATTTAAGCTTCTGTCCCTAAAATAATTAACTATAATATGGTTGAAAGTTAGGTTCCTTTCTTGGTATTTACTAATGCTTTTATTCATGTTTGGTTGTTCTGTGCATTTTTTTATTGTGGTAAAATACATAACATAAAATTTATCATTTTATCCACTTTAGGTATATTATTCACTGAGGTTAACTACATTCACAATGTTATATAGTGTTCCTGTCTTCTGCATTACACTTCAAATTCAAATCACTTGGTTTGTGGAAGACTATTACCATCTCAATGCTTGCTGATCATTAACCAGGAGAAGGTCTATCCTTAGATACCTAGGCAAGCCCTGGAGGGAAAAATTTGCCCTCAGATTTACATAAAAACTAGGGAACTTTCCAGGGCATGTCCTTAATGATTTGCCAAAAACAGACACATGTTATTTAATTGAAATTAAAAACTGGGGTCCTACAGACAATGACTCAAAACTGCATGGTCTTGAGTCATACACCAATTACCACTTAGCCAAGTGGCCAAAACCACTGTGGGCAGATCCTGTAAGCTTTTAAACCTACAATTATGTACATATGCCAATCTTGGACCTTCCCCTGTCTTTATAGTCATATCCGAGGCAGTGAAGGACTGTTGTTGTTTCTTAGTAGTATACACTCAGTTCCATCTCTAAGTATACTACATAGAAGGGAATGGTATACTGGCCAGTCTTGGACTGCCTTCAGAATTGTTCCTATTCATAAGCCTATTTGTTCTTATTGTTGCAACCATTGAGTAAATCCACCTCATTGAGGGTCTCTCTCTCTCTCTCTCTCCGGTTCTCAACCTGTGGGTTCCAACCCCTTTGGGGGTAAAATGACCCTTTCACAAGGGTTGCCTGATTCATGATAGTAGTAAAATTACAAAAATATTTTTTTTTATGTTTGGGAGTCATCATAATATGAGGAACTGTATTAAAGGCCCAAGGCCCAAGGAAATTTGAGAACCACTTTTCTATCTTGTTTTTGCTCACCTACTACCTTTTCAAACATGACATCTTTCTTCCAAGACAGGTCCTTCCTGACGATATGTTCACAGTGCATGAGATAAAGTCTCTCGATATTCCTCTCTAAAGAATATCTCGCTGAATTTCGAAGAAATTTCCTCATTTTCTGGCAGCCTTTGATATATTTAATATCCTTTGTAAATGCCAAAATTCAAAGATCCCAATTCTTCTATACTCTTCCTTATCCACTGTCAAACTTTCACACTAATATGAGCTAATTAAAAATGTCCTATGGCCATAATTAAGTGTACCTTAGTCCTTAAAGTGCCATTTTGACCCTTTAACACGTTAGTCACATCTTTGGCAGCAGATTTGTCCAGAGCACAATGTTCTTTAGTTTCTTGACTGCTACTTCTATGAGTGTTGATTGTGGGTCCACGTGTATTGAAATCTTGACTTTAAATTTTTCTGCATTTATCATACATTTTTCATGATTTTCCTTTTCTTTTCTTGATTTAATAAATTGGGAACACTTAGAGCTCTTGTAACAATCCATACATCAATTGTATCAAATACATTTGTACATGTGTTGCCATCATGGTTTTCAAAACATTTTCTTTCTGCTTAAGGCCTTCCTATCAGCTTTATTTTCCCTCCCCCACCACCCAATGCACCCTCATGGACTCCTGATAAATCATAAATTATTACTGTTTTCATATCTTACACCATATGCCACCTCCATTTGCCTATGTTTCTGTTGTTCGTCCCCCATGAGTTGGTGGGTGGGGGGTTTATACATCAATCACTATAATTGGTTCCCCCCTTTCACCCCATTCTCCTTCATAGTATCGCTACTCCCAGGACTGTTTCTGAGGTGTTTATCAGTCCTGGGATCTGGGTGTCACAAGTTCTTATCTGAGCCACATACTGTGGTCTAGTTGGATTTGTAAGGTAGAACTGGGTTCATGACAGTGGAGATGGGGGTGGAAAAGTAGTGAAAAACTAGA
This sequence comes from Nesogale talazaci, assembly GCA_004026705.1. Classification (NCBI taxonomy): domain Eukaryota; kingdom Metazoa; phylum Chordata; class Mammalia; order Afrosoricida; family Tenrecidae; genus Nesogale; species Nesogale talazaci. The sequence continues at coordinate 51,009 of PVJH01003833.1, read as the reverse complement.
GAAATGTTGAGTGCTTGGTTAGTGGTAGGAGGCATCCTTGCTGTCTCATTCTTTCCTTGTAACCCTTCTGTAAGGGAATGTCCAATTTATACAACGAGGTTTTGGGTCTCCTCTCTGATTCCCATCATTTGCATCAGTATATTTGTTTCTTCGGAGTCTTCAGATGCCTGAAACCTGATCGTGTTGATCACACTAGCCAGTGTTCTTCCCTGTGGGCTTTGTTGCTTCCCTACTAGATAGGTGCTTGTTTAGCTTCAAGTCATTAAGATCCCTGATGCTATATCTTTTGATAGCTGGACACCATCAGCCTTCTTAACGACATTTGCTTATACACCCATTTTGACGTCAGAGATCATATGGAAAGTGAGCATCACAAAAGGCCATATTGTTTGAACAAAATGTTCTTGTGTTAAAGGAGTACTTGAATAGAGACCCAATGACTGGCGGCTACCTTAAATATACATATCCAGAGACATATATCACTATCATTGTATATTAATATATTTACATATACACATGCCTATATTTATATCTCCATAAATGTATTTTGATTCCTAGTTATTTCTTCTATTTCTTTTTACTGTCCTTCAGCCCCACTATCACGTTTGACCTTCTTCCAAATCGCAGTACTTTCTCTCTGCTACATTGCATGCTTCAGGCATGCTACACCCTCCTTACAACAGATTTTAGACCTCTCATTGTTCCCTTGTCCCTGGATTTGTTGAATTCCCACCTCCCATTCTCCCATGTTCCCCTAGAGCCATTAACTGTTTTTTTCACCTGGGTATTTGTTATCCTGCCTAGCCGATATGGATAGACTTGAGAAAAAAGGAAAGGGGGTGGGGGAAGCCTATAAATAGGTCTGCCTGCTGGCCTTTCTGAAGGTTTTCCAATCCAATCTGGTGAAGTGTCACGCCCTGGCCACCGATTCTGAGGTCGGTTTTCAGGATTCCTCAGGTACTACATTGCTTTGCTCCCCTTGCAGCTCAGTTGCACTTCCATCATGTTTCGCTCTGGTCTGAGTGTGTGTGTGTGCACGCAGGGGCACACCTCCTACACTGTTTCTCTAGTTCTGTCCTCTGGAGCCCTGTGGGTCAGTGCAGGTGCTGTGTCTCAGGGTGGGGCCAGTCCCACAGTCCAATCTGTGCATTTGCTGCTGCGGTATGTTAGTCTGGGTAGATGAGAGGAACAAAGTTAAAGAAATGCATATGAATATATGGGGATAGTTTATATACAAAAGGAATGGAACACTGAGAAAACATCCCAACCCAGTCCAGTTCAAAGTCATAAGTCCGATATTAGCCCATATGCCCAATACCAGTCTATAATGTCTCCTTCCGACTCATGAAGTCACAGGTCACTGGGTGCAGAATCCCAGTGCTGGCAGGGGTCTCCCCATGACTCCTCCCTTCCAGGGCTGAGGGTCCATCAACAGCATCCAGTGGTGGCAGAAGCAACTCATTACTGGCAAGGGTCCCCACGTGGCCTCTCTAGCTTCAGAGGTCTGGCTCCATCAGGGCAAAGCTGTGTGGCTTCTCCTCCGCCTCCTCAGACACTACCATCTTGTCTTGTCCGTGATTAATCTATCTCTGAGACTAACTCCCAACAACCGGGGAGATAGCTTCTCATCTTCATGAGGGAAATATCACAAGATTTCCCAGATTTATCAGGAGAAAGCCATGCCCACACGGAGGCCTCATTGGCTACTCAATGGCTATCTCCAGATTAACAGGCTAGATTCCACCCCTACATCTCAATCATGAAATTAACATATGACTGCCACATCAGGGCAGGAATGTCATCTTCAAGGCTTGGTGAGCCAAGATGTGGTACACTCTTTCTCTCTCACTCTTCTCTCTCTTTCCTTTCTAGTTTGCTCCAGTGTGGTCTGAGCAGACCCACCACTCTCCTGGCTGTATCTTCTGTACTATTCTTTAGAATGCACTCTTCGGGGGGGGGGGGGGGGGGGGGG